>PVIR01022478.1:0-27939 GCA_004026965.1 Petromus typicus
GGTATGTGGTACTGGTTGCTGCTGGGTGTGGGTCTCCACGCCCAGTATTGTTATGTGGTTACCGGGGAATCGAACCCGGGTCCTTGCGCTTGCAAGACAGGCGCCGGAACCACTGAGCTAACTCCCCGGCCCAGATTCTTAGTGTTTTTGAAAGTTGTTTTTGTAACTTAATTCTCAATGTAACCTTATTAATTAGGTGCAGAAAAGTATGCACGTACTCCGGGTGTCACATGAGAGTGGCAGAGGTTCTTAATTGCTTTTCGTGGCATCGTTCTTATTGCACATGGTCTTTGTAAGGAAGGAGAGCAGTTCTCTGCAAGTTTCTGAAACATCAAGAGGCAGGACGGTGACAGATGGAGTTTGGACACTATCATACGAAGCTGCTCAAACAGCATCTGGCCTGTTGGCAGAGGCAGCAGGGAAACGTGTACCTGTGAATGCAGGCTCTTCCAAAAGGAAGTGTAGGGTTCCCCTATTAAATACTTTTTAAAGGATCATAAATGAGCATTGAACTTTATTAAATATCTTTGCTCCATATACTGAGAAAATTGTGAGGGTTTTCACAGGTAGTGCTATAATATGACATAAAATATATAATTTTAACATTCTCTGTATTAAACTCTATTCATGTCTGATGCTATATACAAGGTGTGATAAAAGTGAATACATTTTAAAAATGTATTGCTACAGAAGACATATTGCTATTAACTTCTTCAAAATACACTTACTTGCATCCAACACAGTTGTCCCATCCTTCTTGACATGTTGTGAAGCATTCCTGGAATCGTTTTTCATGACTGTCTTTAGTTATGGCATCGTGGAGTCCTTGGAAGAAAAGAAAGACAGAGAGTCTGGCTAACTCCTGCCTCTGGTCTCTATCTGGAATATTCTTTTTCACAAAAACTACACAAAATTCTCCCTCACTTTACTCAAATATCTATATATCTGTAACTACATCTATATGTTTATTGTCTCTTTCCCTCTATCGTAAAGCAAGCTGAGCAGGAAAGAGATCTCTGTGTTTCTTCCCTGTGGTAACCAGCCGTGTAGAGGAGTTCCCAACATGCCTTGGTGCTCAGCTGCTGCTGACTGATGACTGACTGACCAACAAACACCTAAGAAATACCCTCGCCTCTCAGAGAGAAATCCCCTCACAGGCTAAATCCCCTCACTGCGGTGCTGCAGTGCACCTTCGGAGGTTTGCTCCTTTGCTGTCCTGCCCTGGAGAAAGCAGATGGGCAGCTGTCTCAACATCAGTGGGAGCCACTCCACTGGCTTTTCACTGGCTGGGAGTGTGAAGTCCTGCTTGGAGGGAGAAGAAACTTTAATCTTCTTTCAGCTGAGAGGCAAATCTTTTCTTTGGGACAAGGGAGATTGGCAGGCAAAATTATAACTTGGTTAAGTTTTATCTATATTTACCAGCTCATAGTGTCTGAATTAATGCTCACTAGTTAAAGGAAACAGAGCCAGCTCTTAACTCCACCCCTGAAATTAGAAAGTTTGCTTTAATCAGGCAAATGCAAACAGGTAATGATTCAGAAATAGGTTCCACAATATTCTGAGGAGATTCAAGTCAGTGGAGTATAACGGCCTTATTTTTTTTCCAATTACCACTTTGAGCTATGCTCTGATAAATCCCCTATTTCCTGTTTCTTAACAGCATATTCAGCTGATTCCATAACTTCCTTGTCACTTTTGCTAATTAGGACTCAGTTCAATTTCAAAGTCTATTAAAGCTAGTTCTTTCTCCTCCCTGTAGCACGGGCCTTAACAGTGACCTTCAGATGCTGGAAGCTGAGGAGAGATGCACACTCCTGCCCTCGCCCCTCTCAGGACTCCCTCCCGGTGAGACGGACGGGACAGGGAGTAGAGATGGGGCAGGGCACCTCACATAGCTGGCCACTTGTGTGTGGTAGGGAGATGCCCCAGGCTAAGCTCTGTTGGGATTTGTTCTGGCTGGCATTTCAGTTTCACATGAAACTGTTTTCAGGGTTGTCTTGGTACTGATTCACCAAGGATATGTCTTGGGGTGGCATAATCTCCAGTGAGAGAGGAATAGTTCCAGAGC
Organism: Petromus typicus; assembly: GCA_004026965.1. Lineage (NCBI taxonomy): Eukaryota > Metazoa > Chordata > Mammalia > Rodentia > Petromuridae > Petromus > Petromus typicus. The sequence continues at coordinate 2,069 of PVIR01022478.1, forward strand.
CTGACCACGGAGTTGTCACAAGTAAAACTTACCTGTCCAAACCGGAAAGCTTCAAGGACGACTGGTTCAGGACAGCAAGTGGTCAAGTAGATCAACACCTTCCAGTGTCTGAAATTCCTAGTATTACAATTAAAACTGCACGTTAAAGCAACACGTCAGGCCATTATTAAAATGCAAGTATCTCTGCAGAGAGGCAATTAACATCGACACATCTGCATATTAGAGTGTCAGAATAACTAGTTCCGAAAGAATGAGGATTTCTTTGACTGATAAGCCTTGAATTTAAAGTGTAGGAGGGAACTGAACTTAAGTTCCTGCACTATTTTCAATTTCTAACCCATACTTCATTTAATCATCATATTGAATCTTGGAGTCCATACTGTTATCTGCACAGTAATTTGCAGAAGGACAGAGTTATTAAGTGGTCATGGCAAGTGATACTCGATATATTATTGTTAAACTTTCTGTTCCCTCTTCTCTATTGGGATCTGTGTTTTGGTCAATACAATGTAATTGAGGTAATGTGAATGAAAAACCTGATATACAACATATGACTTTACTCTTTTCTCTCTTCTACAAGACCAGTTGCTCAGAGAGAGAGGCTGCTGCCATGGGCTGGCTCCCAAGATAAGGGCCCCATGAGACAGAGCTGCATCTGGCCTCTGATCAACATGTAGCCTGAGTGAATTATAAACTTACTGGTTGCATGCTGCAGTGGCAGGGATGGGTTCTGACTCCAAACTCCATGGATTTTCCTTCCCAATGAACTCCTTCCCAACAGGAGGGGCACAAAGGCTCAACTACTATCTACATGTAGTGTGTGGCCTCTTCCTCTCTCTTATATATACTGAGAGAAAGCTTGGAGAGAGCATGACTAACCCCTGAGGAGCCCTGCCCATTGGGAATATAATATAAATTCCTCAGTATTGCTGTCAGTATCCACATCTTGGAAACACTGAGGTAGGAGAAGGGCAGTGACAGTGATAAGTCCCTGTGCTTTACAGATGCTCTCTCTGGCTCACATGGTGTGGTAGACAGGTGTACAGACTTGGCAATGGGTTGGGCTTCTTTTTCTGGCTTCCTTCCCATTCCGGAGTCACTGGGAAGTCTCTCATGCCACACTGGAAATGGTTGCTTCCCTATAGGAGGAGGAGAGTTCCCAAGGACTCTCACTCAAAACCATCAGCCATGTTTTTTTTTATGAAAATAAGTCTGGGCCCCTAGACTAAAGGAAATTTTCATATCTAGAATGACTGCAAAGTTGCTTAAACAAATAAGCAAACAAACCAGCACAAGAGTTTGATTGCTTTACAAGTGGTCTGATTATGTTTGGTTTGGTTGTTGTTAACACACACACACACACACACACACACACACACACACACACACACACGTATGCACAAACATTTATGGTTTTCTTTCTCTATGGACTTAAGCTAAGAACATAGAATTAGTAGCCTCTTTTCTTGACCATCTCCAACTCCCGGGACTCTCTATTGCCTAGCCCTGTGACCTAGAGCATTGTCCTGGAGAGTCACTCCCCTGGCATCTGTTGCAGGCTTTAGTCAGCTAAGCAGCAGCTGTGCTGCCTGGGGCAGAGAGCAAAGCTGAAGGTACGACAGTTGTAACCTGATGGCTTCTATTCTCAGAGACAGGAACTTGCAGGTAAGTAAACCTTCATTTACTTCTAAGCAGCCATATATCACTTGCCCGAAGCGATGGACCACATTGGGTCTGAGTTTCTTGGCTCTATTTTTGTGTCCCTGGAATTCAGAGCGCTCTTTACTGCTGTTCCAGGATGTATCCTTTTGAGAAGTCTATGAAATAGACCTCTTCCAAGTGTAAAACCTAAGGTCTAACATGCAGAATGGTCCACAGGAAAAGCAAGAGGATACTGAAATTCCTTTTGCTCAATGGTTCACATATTTTCTCATATTTCCTTATCAAGTGAATGTATTTTCCTGATGATATATTTCTTTCTTTCACCTTTGGGGGAAGAAAAACATCTTGATTCTAACAAGATATGTGAGGTTCCAGTGGACATGAGTAACTGACTAGTTTCATCTCCCTGTTTTGTTTAATTTTCCATTATGTTATAGCCAATGTTTGAAGAGGATTTACTTTTCCAAAATGCTTTGACGTGTTCTGTGACTCAAATACTCACAATTTCTGCAGAGTAAGTTGAAGAGAGTATTATTAGGAGCCCTTGTATATTGCAGGTTACAGAATAGTTTTACCATCAAAACCTGTGGATTTGGTAGATTAGGAACTAAGTCACTTTGGTGTGGTTGTAGGCCATATGCTCTTTTACACCCCAAAATACTGAACAAAATGGGACAGCAATGGGGAAAGAAAGGAGAAACAACAGCAGGAAAGTAAGTTAGGAAAGAAGAGGTCTGGCTGGAGTGAGTCCCAGAGAAGCACTGAAGCTTTGATGTGTCCAACACCACAGGGGTCTCTCCTTTATGATGCATGAGCTGCTTGATGGGGTGATCCACAATGTCTCCTCCTTGAAGGAGGAACTATCACACTTTTATCTATCAAGTCCCTCTCACCTGTCCTTGTCATAAAGCCACTCTGACAAATAAAACATTCTAACAATCTTTCTCTTGCCTGGACAATGCAAACGGCACGAGGGATCATAGTTTTCCACCGAACTTGTTAGATCAATGAGTTACTTTACCCATGTCTAAAATACTGTAATTCATTGAACTAACTTTTCCCAGACTCAAAGCAAACTCTTGCCCCATGCCTACCGTCCATGATAAGGACTGTTTTGCGGTTTCAACCTCATGCGTTTCTAATTTTCTCTTTTTAAAATAGGAGATTTTCCCAAGAAATTGCCACTGTGCTAAAACATCTAAGCTTTTTACTTTTTGTGTTGTTACTCATTTTGACATTTGTTTGCTTTTGTTGTTGTTGTTTTTACCTAGAATGTATGGCTTAGTTCACTGACTAAATGGAAGAAAATTCTTCAAGGATAATACTGTGGAAAGTTTTGTGTTTTCCTATTAATATGTTAAAGCCCTAGTTCCTAGAACTAAGCATGTGCCTAAATCTGAAGACAGAGCCTTTAAAACTCAATCCAGAAACTCCATCTACTTTTCTTCCTACCTGAGTGAGGGCTGCTCCTGGGCAGGCAGGCCCCTGGCCGGCCTTCCTCACAGTGCTCGGGCCCTGAGCCTCTGAACAACCAGCGTGGGAGGAGGAGCCTGAAGAGGCTCCATCTTCATGTCTCTTCACACTGACCTCTCATGGGACCAGCATGTGGGGAGGAGCCCCAGAGACTCCATTTACTTGTCTGTGTTCACTGAATAAGTGAGGTGGCAGTGATGGAACTTAGGCAGAGGTCTTCAGTGCACAACTACCTTATCTGCCACAGTGAAAAAAATACCCACTGAATGAGTGAAGAAATCCTGTTGACTACAGCCATTGGTGAGTTTGTGGGGTCAGTCTCCCCTGCAGGATCCTGGACTCTTGCTGAGTTCAAGCCTGCAGGAGTTCACTGAGCTCAGCTCAGGCATGACAGCCAGAACCTAGACAGGGGATAATAGCTGTATGACTAGTCAATTCTGGTCTGCATGCTACTGCCCATACTGGCGATAGGAGACAGCAGATCCCTGCCATGAAGAGCCCTTGTGGTAGAGTTTTTGGCTTTGTTTCAGAAACAAACCCAACATATTAGAAAGCCAAGGTTTTTTTTTCTTGTTCTTGTTCTGTAGTGTAATTACTTGTTTGTGTACACACTTAGTTTTAATTACAAATCAAAGTGATATTTCACTTTTGTCTTTTAAAATAAATCATAAACATTTTTATTTGTTACTGCTTACATAAAAGTGACTTTTTAATGGCTATGTAATGATTTGTCTGGTTGATATATCATTGCCTTTAAGTATAAAAAAGGACCATTGTACTATCTGAGGTCCAGTTTGAAAAAACATACAAGAAAATCAATGACATATTTAATGATCCATGTAAATATTACTGAGATACAAAGTAATTGACTATAAAGTGGAGAACAGCTTACATAAATGACTGTAATAAGTATTCGTACTCTGAAATAAAAGTTTCCCAGCAGAGACAGTGTAGAAGAGTAGCTTGTTCGTTTGTCCTTCTAAAAATGTAGATAATCCTACTCCCTTAGCAGTTGGTTTTAGGAAATGAGACTACAGTTTCTCCTTTTCTGTAGCTAGAATACAGAAGTGGAAAAACAAAATAGCATACCTAAGTCAAATTAGACTAATCAAGTTCATTTCTTAACAACTAGCATAAATTAGGAATAACTAATAGAAGTAATTAACTAATTGTATTAATAAATATTTATTCCCATTGAACTCCTTCCCAACAGGAGGGACACAAAGGCTCAACTACTATCCACATGTAGCGTGTGGCATCTCTTCCTCTCTCTTATATATACTGAGGGAAAGCTTGGAGAAAGCATGACTAACCCCTGAGGAGCCCTGCCCATTGGGAATATAATATAAATTCCTCAGTATTGCTGTCAGTGTCCACATCTTGGAAACACTGAGGTAGGAGAGTAATTATTATGTCCAGCATATTATGTCCAGGAGTTGAAACATATAGGGAAGAATATGACAAGGACTTGTGCTTCCTTGAAGTTTAAAACCTAGAAAAGATATGGAATAGTTATTAAATAAGTGCTAAGTAAAACAAATGCATGTTTTAGTAAGTGCAAGGAAAAAGCAAACAGGACATTGGTACATATGGAAATCAAGGCAGTGCATTCTCTACATACATGATGGAGACAGCCTGTCTGAATAAGTCATGTTGGCACTGACAGTGAAGCAAGAGTTCTCAGGCACCCGAAAATCAGGGGCAGTAGAGAAAAGGCTCTGAGTCATCATGGAAACCAGCACGCTGAGATGAAGCTGGGACTGCAGCACAGTGAGGTGGCCAGGAAGTTATGAGCTGCACTGTGAAAGGCCCATGAGCCTGAAGTCATTTCAAAGTCTTACACAAAACCAGGTGAAAGTCTAAAGCAGTTGAATGACAAATCCAGCCAAATTTTAGAATTTTGGCACAGAAAATAGACTGGAGAGGTAAGGCGGAAATCAAGAGGAGATAGGACATTGTGGGTGATATTAAAGCCTCAGGATAGGAGGAGTTTGTGTTTGGGGAGAACAGAGCCCCCCATAGAGTCATCACCTCCCAGAGAGGCTCAGGTGCCTCCACAAGCAGATGCTTAACTAGTGAATCTCAGCTCTCAGGATGTAGTGCATATTTCACTAGTACAAACCCCACACTGACCAGGAAAGTTATCCAGAGAAATTTTTCATTCAGATTTTTAATTTTTTTCTGCCTATCTCTCCTAGCTCTGGTATCCCCTGAACTTCTAAAAATCCTCCTGCAGAAAGAAGAGAGGGGAAAATATGATGGGCTGTCACCTTACGCCGTGCATGTTGGAGCTCTCTGCAGGGGCTGGAGTATTTGCCACTGTGTCTCTTTCCATGGGGTCAGTAACTCTGCCGAGTCTCTTGAGGGCCAGGACCACACAAGCTCTTCCTTTTACATCTTCCAGTAGCTTGTGAGTCAGCATGTAAAACTGTATAAAGCCAGAAGGAACCTTTAAATCATGCTTATTACTACTTGCTAAAGCCAAGACTCCTGGTCTGCTTTTCTTTCTTCCTTCCTTTCTTTCTTCCTTCCTTTCTTTCTTTCTTTCCTTCTTTCTTTCTTTCTTTTTTTTTCTTTCTTTCTCTCTCTCTCTCTCTCTCTCTTTCTTTCTTTCTTTCTCTCCATTTCTCTCACTCTCTCTTTCTTTTTTAAGACAGGACCTCACTATGTAGTTCAGGCTGGCCTTGAAGTTACAATGATCCTCCTGCCTCAGCCTCCCAAGTGCTGGATCCCAGATGTGTACCATCATGCTCAGCTCCAAGCCTCCTGTTTCATGAATGAGGGAGCTGACTCTTTCACAGCTGCCCATGAAACGGAAGGTACTCTAGGTTTCATTTCACCAATGACTGATTAATTTCTTTGCTGAAGGGAAACCGATCAGGGCTTATTCAATCCATGAATTTGACATGTTTTCCCAGGGCCTGAAAAATAAAAAAAGATGGCTCAATGTTTAAATTTTATTTAATTAGGAAAAGAAATTGAAAATATTTCTAGGTCCTCAGGAGTGCACCTGCCAAGAAATGCCTCACCAATTCTGCTTTTCTTGAGTCCACAGAAGTTAAGTAGATTCTATGGTCCAGGATCATGTGTAGTATAAGACTCTTGCCTTACACTAAGGAATAAAGCTCAGAGTAGGCTTCATTGCGATGACTAAGAAAAAGAAAAAAGGCCTATCAGTGAGAGAAACAGGCTTGACATTGGCTTAGGCGCTCAAGACTCTATATTTAGGCTATTGCCTCCATGTGCCTGAATAATAGGTGGACATATATGGTAAATAATTAATAAAGCTTGCTCTCCCATTGAGATTGATTTGAAAAACAAGAACCCGAAGATGTGATGAATTCAGTAGGAAAGACACAGTTTAATCTTTTCTGACAAATGCCCGATGAGACAAACACATTATTTTCTGAGTGTGTCTCTTCTTGCCTGACAGCTTGTACCTGATTTATGTGAAAGGCCTCAGTGCCTGTTTACGATTTCGGTGAATTGAGACACATGCTTTTCTTCAGGATTCATAGTTCTTAGAGCCAGAAAGAGCTTTAAAGAAAACACAGAGAATCTCTCTCATTTTCTGAAAATGAACCTAGTGAGATAAGGAGCTTGGCCACAGTTACACCATGATGAGCGACAGGCCAGTCAGCCAGGACTGAGGACTGACAATGCTGATTTTCCTGGTGGGAAACCAAGCCAGTAGGAGACCACTAGTAATATGACCTGGGTAGGATTTTGTTTAACTTTCCATTTTATATAAATTTGATTTTTTATTCTAAAATATTTAATGATTAAAAAGTTTGATGACACAAGAAAAAAAAATATTACAATTAACATTTTAATGATTTCCTCCTACGCTTTTATGTGCATGTATAAAAGTAATTTTTATTTATTGTACACATACTTTTCATTTTCAGCGAGTGTATCATAATCCGTTTCCAATGGGTGCAGAATATTCAGACAAAAAGTTGTGTGGTAATTCATTGAATTTGCTTGTGAGTGCTGGATACTTAGGATTATAGTCTAACATTTTGCTATTATACATAACAATATTATGCCCTCTGTAAATGTTTTGTGGGATATAATTTCTCTAATACATTATACCTTTAATAGGGAATCTCATGAAATTAAGACCCATGGGTATTATTCGTTCACTCATCAGTCCAATTCATTATTGCTTTACAGCATTGAACATTTCTTAAAATGTTTTCTAATTTCCTTATTGAAAATGGCACTTTTGTAAGAGCTTCTTGGTTGTTGCTCAGCTTCTTGGTTGTTCTCAGCTTCCTGTGGCCCTCTCCAACCTTCTCACCCCCGTGTTTCTGCTTTCTTAGCTGGTGATTGTCTCTATCAGAACATCCTGTTCCACAGTCTTACTTGCAGGCCTCTCTTGCTTGGTGGAAACCCTGTAAGAATGAAGTCTGTGTTTTCATCATCTCGATACTCACAGGGTCTGAGTCGTGCCAAGCACACAGTGGGTGCTCAATAAATATTTAACAACTGTATGAATGAGTGAATCAGAGAATGAGAAAATGAGGTTGATCACCGCCCCATGTTTCTTCTGTAAATATGACTAAATGCAACTGTTGGGTTCATTTTCTTTGTCCATTTTGTGTCAGAGCTTTATTGCTTTGTATTTGTTTTTCAATATGAGAAGACATTACATTTCATCTGTTACAGTGGGCCAACTATTCTTCTAGGCTGTGGGTTTGATATTAAGGAGGTAAAATGGAGGGTAGAAGTTGGGTCCAACATGTGTTTTCTGTTGGTGCTTTTAAAAAAAAATTAAAGTAATCCAAAGGTAGAGAGTGGGAGTGGGGAATGAAAGAGAGAGAGAGAGAAAAAGAGGGATGAATTCTATGAAAGGCCAGATAGTTGGGTGACTCTGTTTAAACAGGCTGCATGGAATCATTCATGTGAAAACAGAAAATGCATTGAGCACACTTCATCTCTCTGCAGCTGGAAAGCTTAGCCAGGGTCTATGTGCAGTGCCTGTCCCCACAGTTATAGAAGCAGGCTTCAGTGAACAGCCACACGGAACAGCTGAGTAATCTCCTAATGTGTTCCATTCTTGAATGAGAAGTGAAAACACTTATTAGTAATTCCTGAATCCTTGATGAATCAGCACCATCCACAGAAAACAAACATATACTACCTTGTTTATACTGAAAGGAGAAAAAAGATTCGTCCACACCTAGCTTCATTTTTTCTTTTTTCCAGATGTGTTTTTCATGGTTTTTTCCCTCGAGGTGTAAAAAATTGAATCCTATGTTGTCCCTCTGAGTTTGCTGCTGTATTAGTGAATTTAAGTAATGTTCTGGTTATTTTTTTTTTATAAAGCAGACTCTCATAAGATGCAAACTGTCTGGAGCCTTCAGGATAGTATCAACCCTTTTGCCACTCAGAGTGGAAGCACAAGCTGTATGGCTGAAAACAGAATGTTTCATTTCCCAAGACTGTCAGACTCTGTCTTTGGAAGAGGAGCCTGCTGATGCATAGGAAACAGCACCGCCAGCACAAGCCACTTCTCAAGTTTAACAGTCCATGTTGGGCACATCAGTGTGTCCCAAGATGAACTCAGTACCTACATGGCAGCTCCAAACTCTGCCTAGGAGAGCTGACCTTTTAGACCCCAGCAAAGAGACCCCTCAACTCCTGACCTCTTCTGTGACTGCCTCTGGCAGCTGTGTCCTCCTGGTTGTAGTACCTCTCAAGATGACCCTCTCTGCATGATGTTCTTTTTCCAAGTCCTAGTGATATTCTCAACACTGCAGCCTACAAGTGTTTTTCCTGTCCTACAGTCTGACAACAACTTGATAAATGCCCCCTCTTTAAGTCTCCTGAATATGCCATTGACTTCCTTTTTGAACATGAACATAACTGATAGAGTCATTGATAGGATATGCATGTGGTATATTGTACATACCACTCTAGAATCCAGCCTGTTACCTGCTGGCCAACCTTTGTACCTGAGGAAAGAGGTGTTTTACTGTAGTACACAGGTCACAGGATGGCCTGTGCTGGTACTACCAAGGGCTAAATGTATGCATGTAGCTTATTTAGTTATTGAACATGCTACACTATATTCCCAACCCATTTTATTCATTAAAAAAAATTTTTTTTGGAGATAGTTTCTTGCTTTGTAGTTTAGGCTGGCCCTGAGCTCAGCCTCCAACTCACATCACAGCAATCCTCCTGCCTCTGCCTCTTGAGTGCTGGGATTATACGTGTGAGCCACCACACCCGGCACTGTGGTATGTGGTACTGATTGCTGCTGGGTGTGAGTCTTCATGCCCAGTATTGTTGTATGTGGTTACTGGGGAGTGAACCTGGGTGCTTGCACTTGCAATATAGGCACCAGAACCACTGAGCTAAATCCCTAGCCTTTTATTTTTAAATTTTGAGACAGGATCTCACAAGTTGCCCAAGCTAGCTTCTAATTTGCAAACCTGAAGCCTCAGCTTCCAAGTAGCTGAGATTACAAATGTGTGGTATTGCGCCCAACTTCAACTTATCATTACTTTATTTTTTTGAGACAGGGTCTCACTTTGTAGTTCAGGCTGGCCCTGAGCTCAGCCTCAAACTGACATCACAGCAATCCTCCTGCCTGTGTCTCCTGAGTTCTGGGATTACAAGCATGAGCCACCATGCCTGCCACTGTGATATGTGGCACTGATTGCTGCTGGGTGTGAGTCTCAACACTCAGTATTGTATGTGGTTACTGGGGGATTGAACCTGGGCCCTTGTGCTTGCAAGACAGGTGCCTGAACCACTGAGGTAAATCCCCAGCCCTATCATTACTTTTTAAATTTGTGGATGGATTCCTTCTTTGTCCTCCCCTCCTTCTCTATGCTGTGTGTTACAGCCTTGCCTCCAGGCTGAGTGAGGCACCTCTATCTGCAGTTGTGGCCTCAGTCAGTAGCAAACAGGGCTACAACTGCTGTTTGGGGCTAATCAGTTTGGCTGTTCCTGTACAGGCAGAAAGACCCCAAACCAAAGATTCCAGTCCCTCTGCTCTTTGGGGATTTCATGGGCCTAACAGCCATAGGAAGCTGGTTTTTTTGTTGTTGTTTTGTTTTGTTTTGAGGCAAGGTCTTGCTTTGTAGTTCAGGCTGGCCCTGAGCTCAGCCTCCAACTCACATCACAGCAATCCTCCTGCCTCTGCCTCCCGAGTGCTGGGATTACAGGCATGAGCCACCATGCCCAGCACTGTGGTATGTGGTACTGATTGCTGCTGGGTGTGAGTCTCCACACCCAGTATTGTATGTGGTTACCCAGGGATGGAACCTGGGCCCTTGCACTTGCAAGACAGGTGCCGGAACCACTGAGCTAAATCCCAGGCCTGGAAGCTGTTTTGACTGTTTCTTCCACCCTGTTTGCCTGCAGACTTCTTACCTCAGCTCAGAGGAGACATCATGTGATGCAGGACCATCTCACATCAGCAGAACATGCTTTCATTTCTGCCTTGAGCACGGGTGACAAGCAAATCTAAAGGACATAGGATACTTCAGTGCAGAGAAATGATCTCCCCTGTCGCCAGTTCTGTGGGTATCATAGTCTTAGCTCTTTTTCATATTCAAGTTTCCTTGCCAATCATGGCTGATAATTTTAATTGACTTCACACAACTTCTTCCTCAGCTCTTGGACAGCTCTTAAAGAAGGGTGAAGCGAACTGCACGTGAGAAACACAATGTGTCTTTCCTCTTCACTTTTTGGCTTCAATAACTAAGGGTATGCTGGGTCTTGTGAGAGAAAGGAGCATTTTTCTCCTTATCTACACAAAGGAACTGACAGTTAGCTGGACTGGTAGACCAGGGAAACTACTGCAAATCTGATTGGATTGTTGGGCTGAGGTACTGCTCCTCATTTTTCTCTTTCTTGTTCACTTTTTCATCTGACTCAGTGACAGTTGGGCTCATTGTGTAGCGTGGAGTTTCCTGTATAATTCTAAACTCAAAATGATTTTAGAAAAAGAATAGATCTTTTCAGCATACTCAAAGAGATGAAATCTCTCTCTGCAGGCTGTTTTTGCTGCTGAAAGAGACTCGCTAGATTTGAGCAGCAATAATTAATTTTTTGAAAAATTTCATCTCCAGGCCTTTGCATCCAGTAATTATTGTCAAGGCAAATTAAATTTTCTCTGCAGTATCTTCCAGCTCCACCTTGCACTAAACAATTTAACATGAAATTACTGACCTGTAATTGCTCCATGAAGCCATGGATTTCTAATCCTTTCACAATTTAGATTACATCATCTTTGAGATGCAACTGAATCTTCCATCTTATCTCTTTTTACCTGTAATGAGCAAAGGTGTTGCTCTAGTGCACAACAGAGCTTCATCTATTCATTGAAAATTACACAATATCAACTTACAAACTGAGGGTAAGTGGCTACATAATAGAAGATGGAACTATAGGTCATTTGGGGAAAATATCACAATGAAATCCATTGGTATGGAGGATGTGCTACATGTGAAACCGGAAAGAAAGCCAAGGCCCAGGAAAAACATTGTTTTTCTCCTGAAACCAATCTGCAAAATAACATAGCCCGGCACCCTTGAAGGTGCCCCTTGCAGACTATTGTCAGAACTGCCAGTCAAGTCACTTGGTTCTCTGCCCTTGGTCAGGTACTTCTTTCCTTTTCTGCGTTCCTTCATGTGCTGCACTGATAGAACTCTTGGTTCTTTGTTTGCTCCCATGTGTGAGGGAAACAAGGCACGTGCAGAAATGGCTGCTGTGTGGGCTTAATCAAGAGCCCACAGTCCAGAGGAGGAGATGCTCGGATGGCGAGTGAGTTCCTGATCCTGGTCAGAACCAGGGACCTTGAAAGAGGGTATCTGCAGTTCCTGGAAAGCAGAGGAAAAGCTTGCTTACAGCCAGATGCTAGTGGTTCTGGATCCGGGGGATATTGTGTCCCCAAGAGGCAGACAAAGCAGGGATGGATGGAAGCTAGAACCAAGACCAGGGACAGGCTTTTGGGGGTCACAATGCAGGAAAAGAGGGGCACCCAGGCACTTACTTCCCCCACTGGTCAGCTCCTCTCCAACTCCCTTTGTGCAAATGATGTCACTCACCAAGACAGACTCTCCTCACCTTCTCCTCCACTCCAGTACTCCCCACTTGTCTGCAACCCTCCATTTCTCAACTTACCACTGCTGAATCAAAGAGCTGGATGACTGTTGTGGGGAGTAGAAGGAAATCGTGTGTGTTGTGGAGAGATTTGTAACTTCTCTGATCTTTGCAAGTCACTGTTTTTCAACTTCAATTTTCTCATCTATTGAATCTGTTCATCAATCAGACAATAGCGACCTACTGAAACTCTACTATTTTCTGGGAGTTTTCCTGGGCATTGGAGAACCACAAGGAGCAAGAGAACACCTTTGCCTGTAGCACTTTAAATGAGCAACAAACAAGTAAAGTGAACAGAAATCTGATACACTCTTGGGCAGAGTGTGGGAAGCAACTTCAGTAGTTACAGTCCTGGGTTTTTTGCCAGAGATGCACTGGCACCAGGAAGCCTATTTTAAATGCTGCACTGACTTGCTCCCCCACCCCTCTTCCCTAAGGGTTAGGGCCTGGTTTCTCTTCACATTTCCCTGAGATAGTGTGGAGAGCGATATGCAAAGCTGACTTGTAACCTCCATTGTAGTGATAACACCTCAGCAACAAGTTCTGGTCACAGCAGATGTTTTACCTTTTGCTGAGTACTGACCCTAAACAAGATATAGTTAAGATCAAAAGGTGGGCAACAACAAAAGGTGGGAAACATGGAGCAGACTGATATCAAACTTTTTACCTCATTGATTATAAACTTTGATTGCAATCTCTACACATATTCACTGCTGTAAGTGTACTATAAAAGGAACACAGAGAATAAACTCGGTGCCTCAACCTCAGCCTCAGGCTTCAGCCTGTAGTTTTCTGTGGTCCTCCTGACCCCATGCTTTGTCTCTCTTTATTATTATTTTTCCTTAATCCTAGCTCTTTGCCTTGATCTTGCTTTGTAGCTGGCTAGCAGGCCCCATCCCGACAGCAGAGAAAATGACTCTGAATACCAATAAAGCTGAGAAGGCAGGAGAGAGGCAGGAACTGCTCTGGTAGCCAGGAGCGCTGGGTGGGGCCGCTTTGAGAAGGTGACTTCTCAACATTCCTCAGTGAAAACCATGCAAACCTTCTTCGGGTTCAAGGTTCCCTGGGCCTCTGTTCAATAAACTGCTCAGGCCGCACTGCTTCCTCCTTCCCATGTCTCCAGTCTCCCTAGCTTCTGCCTCCTAAGAAGGATGGTTACTGGTTTTGATTGTTGCTCTTTGTTGACCTCTGATCCTTTTCAGGTTGGAAAATCCTACCAACATTTACTGAGCTTTCTGTCCAGCTTCTTGGACTGGATCTTCAGATCCTGTTTGCAAGTAAGGGAGGGGTAGCTAAAAAGAATTTTCTTCTAGCTTACTGGTTAACAGACTATCATGGGTGAAGAGGGCTTTGTATAATTTGTGGTGATTGAATGATGAGCTCATTCTTCATTATGTACATGCAGACACACAAAATGCACATGTACTTATTGTGTTCCCTTTACAACAAAGCAATGGCAAATTCTGGGAGCTGTTGCCATTACTCAGTTCCCTTTCTCATATCTGGGCCAGATCAGGTATCCATAATTGATCATTATTGTCCAACTAGCCAATAGTAGCTGCCATATAAGGCAACACCCTGGCTTACAGGTGCCTTGTGTTACCTAGAAGAGCAGCTTTAACAGACACATGCTGGAAAAGTAAAGATGGTCTCCTTTGGCAGTCAGAGAAGCAATGTTCAGGCTTCAGCTTCTTACCACATGTAGTTTCAAGTAAGTTAACTTAGAGATTTGGACGTCCATCTATGTGGGAGACAGGAAGTAGTCACAAGTTTCTGACAAGTTACTAACAGGATGATAGTTGTTCTTAAGAAGATTGATCTGGCAACTCTATGTAGGAACAATGGGGCCAGATGCAGAGAAAACATGTTTGTTAGAAAAAGAAATGTGTAGTCTTAGTGGGAGCTTCTGGGAAGGTGGCCCAGTGGGAGTGAGGAAAGAGGTTGTTCTTCAAGGGTTCTGAGTCCTGATATCTTAGCACAAGTTCAATTGTCAGAGATAGAGGAGGAGGATCCAGGTCTTTGGGGGATCAACCATTTCATCATAACAGTTAGATGTGATAATTACAGGGATGAGATTTTGATATGGGTTCCCTGACCACAACTCATTGATGGGACTTCCTTTTCTTTTTTCACATTTTACTGTGAGAGAGATAGCATGATTTATCAAACTGCAGGGTCACTGTTAGGCATTCCTGTGAGAATTTCCTCTCGGATATGCTTGGTCCCATATTCCACTAACTGCACTTGGGATAGACAAACCCATTTTTCTCAAAAGCTGCAGCAATGGCTTGGAGTCAAAGGTCTAGGGAACTGTGTTTCTGTGCCTGGCTCATGTCAGTAAATGATACTTGCTTTTGAAGACATGTTCATTTAAGTATCATTGTAGAAATTATTCCACAGAGGGATTTCTTGCATCATATTATGACTTGCTTTGACGGTGTGTTTTTGTCCCAATTTTATGACAGAAAAGTGACTATGAGACCTCCTCCTACAGTACTTTTTTTTTTTTATCCCCAGGACAAGGAGCTCTGTAGCTGCATATAAGAACAGTGCCGTGTAGCCCATGATTCAAGTATGGCTAGGAGAAGAGCATCTAGGCTTCTGGGATCCAGGCCACGAAGACCTTAGGGTGGCTGAAGTTCCCTGTGCCCCTCAGACTTCGGGTGTAATAGAGAAGCTTGCTCTAGGAGGATTTGGGTTTTTTGTGTATATGGGGGTCTGTCTCAATGGGCTCAGAGGAAATGTACAAATGAGGAAAAGGAAGATTGGAGGGGCACGGGATGGCCTTGGTGATGCTGGGGCCTGTGCTCTAGCTCCTAGGGCACAATTCACTTTTCTTCTACTCCTAAAAGGTCAGAGTTGATGAGAGAAAGTACCCACAGTGGTGTTCTGGCATAGAAATTCCCTTAAAAAGGGGAAGTACACTTAGAAATGGAAACTAGCCCACCCCTGACTTTGCTGTCTGCTCTACCCAGGGCCAGGCTGCCCATCAACTCCTCAAGTTTTCGTCCAACCTTGGCTGCAGAGCAAAGTGCCATATACCCTGAGGGTCTCCTGTCTCATCCAGCTGGAGAGATTGCTGCATGATAGTGGAGCCAGGGAGTTGTTGGAGCTTATGCTGTGGTGGGCACAGTCACCCTCAAAGGGTGGGGGCTGAGTTGAAGCAGCAGGCACAGTGCATTGAGAGGGATGCAGTCTGGAGGAGCCACGGAGGCGGCATCTGGCAACCTCCTTCCCTTTCCTGGCACACTGCCTGCCTGCCACTTAGCCAATGAGCTGTGGCCCTGGAACACCTTGAACTGGAGCCATCTCTGGTCTCTGAAAGGACAGGGCTGCGAACCCACTGCCATCGTTAGACCCCTGCTCCTGCCCACTGTCAAGCCCTCTTCGCATTTTGCCTCCCTTTCATTCTCTTCTGGTCTCTAGTTCTGATCCTTATCTCTGATATTTATTTTAAAATCTTTTTTCAGCCAATCACTTCTTTCTCTTCCAACACTTTATGAGGTTTTGGTGAAAATGGATGTACCTTGAGACTAAACAAATCAGACACACAAGTTTATATGTCGCATGATTTCTTTTACACAAAACCCCAAAATTATAGGCAAAGAACAAAATAAAAGATAGATAATAGAAATGAGAAGTAGATCTTTCTCAAATGAGATCAAGAAATGGAAGGAAGAAGGTGGGAGAGGAGAGGCAGGGAATGAGAACAGGAATTAAAATCTCTGTTATTGACGTGATCCAGTACCACACACAGAATGCAAAAGTTCTATAGACTGCAAATATGTACTAATAAAAAAGAAGTGTTTAGAAAATTGTTTCTGTCTGTGCTGCTGAGAACAAGAAGGCCTGAAGCTCTGTCGTCTCAACAGACTTTGTACCTTGCACAAACTACCTGGCCTCCAGTCTGCCACAGGGCTTGCACTTAGTTAAGCCTAAAAGCTCAGTGAAAACTCTGTCTCTCACCCCTAGCCATGTGGCTTTTCTTTCCATAAGCAAACCAAGGCATCACATGATGTCTGACATGCGCACTTGCTCACTGGGGAGACTCTCCCCCTCTATTCTCACAAACAGCAGCACAGACACACACATCCGCTCAGCACATTTTTTTTTTTTTTTTTTTTTTTTTTTGTCATTCCAGGGCAAACTCAGGACTTTGAACTCAGGACTTTGCCCTTGTGAGGCTGGGGAGGTGCCACTGAGCTAAATCCCCCTAATATGGCTTTGGAACTATTCATCTCAGCATGCAGACAGCAGGTGCTTACTACTCCCATTAAACTCCACTGATGGACTTTGAGGCTATTTTCCACCTTTGGCTGCAGCGCTGCCAGAATACCTTGCCTATCCTGCATTACACCCGTGTACGAGCAGGTGTCTGGTGTGAAGTCCAGAGTGGAATTTTCAGGTCAGATAGAATGAAAAGACAACACAGACAGGCCAATACTAATTCTGCGCAAGACCTTGGAAAAAGCACTTGAATGAGATTTCTGAACCTCGTTTTTTAATTTTCACAATAGAAGAGCTTCCCAGTGTGACCTGCAGCTCCTTTCCTCCTTCAGAGTCCCTGCAATTGAGAACCTAACTGCAAGGATGTTGGCAAAGATGACTGCACTGGCCCTTGTGATCTGCCTACAAACACAGTGTCCCCGAGTGTAGGCTGTCACAGCCAGCTGGAGCCCAATTCATTCTGTGCACAGCCAATAGAGCAGAACTTGAAGAGACAGGTCCTAGGCCAGGCATGACCTCATTTGTTGTGGAGTGACATCTCTCTGTTGTTTTGACTTTTTACAGTGTGGCTACTTTTGCAGGCCCTGTGGAGATCAGAGGGAGAGGAGAGCCATTTTGTCTCAGTTTACAAAATTGGGGATGAAAGGGCTAATTGTACTTCAGATTAACATAGGGAAAGCATTAGCCGGGAAGCTGGAGGTACAAACGCATTAAAGGAATGCTTAGAAGATTACTGTGTTTTACAAGGCAACTGAGCAATAGGTGCCTGCTCTGCTGGTACCCGGACTACATACCAGCCTGACTGATGGTTTTGCCTTTGCTGAACACTGAGAGTGTGTCACTGTTAGGTTAAGTCTTAGGACAACTGCAGCTACAGTTAGGACTTTCTGCTTAAGTACTGATGTTAATCAAGTCCATCAGATTTGAGGATCATGATTTACCTGAAAAAGGACCTTAGGAACATTCCAATTGCTTCTTTGGAAATGGAAAGCAGCAGTAGAGAAGTGCACCAGGGCTGCAGTCAGTGAAAGAGAAAGGGTCCTGGAAGCAGAACTAGCCACTGGATGTGGCCTGTGAGTGGGTGGGTAGTGCGATGTGCAGGATGGCAGGTAGAGGGAGGTATGCAGAAGGCACTGCCATGTTGACACATCCCAGGGGCACAGGCGGCGTATCTGAGAGGCCTAGTACCATGGACATTAAAACCCAGGATTAGCAGAATTCATAGGTACAGACAAAAGGCTTCAGGAACTGCTGTTGAATGGAGAAAGTTGGTGAGAGTTCCGATCTTAGAGGGCCTGTGTGTATCTGGACAGTTTGCTAAGACACGGAGGGGCTGGCACAAGGCAAGGGTCTGGATTCAAGGACTGAGGCAGCCTGTGAGGACAGGGTAGAGTGCAGCTGTCAGAACTGGGACACAGTAAGGGTGACTCAACTTCAGGCAGCAGCTCCTTTATCACAGATTTGGTTCATGTTTGACTTAGTCACTTGGACAGGAACCTTGCAGATGGGAATACTCCAGGCCAGGTTCCAGTCACTCCTAGATAAATTCTCTTCAGACCCTTCCCTTCTTTCTCTGCAGCCCCACCACTGCCCTTGTCCATGTCCACAATCCATGTCCTTGAGGACACGCAGTAGCCGGATTGTGTCTCAGTCTCCATCATTCCCTCCCTCCACCTGTCCTCTACTTGGCGGTTCTGACTGTGCTCGGTGGCTCGCTGTGACTTCCCAAGTGTTCCTGAGGTTCAGTCACCTGGTCTCTCCTGCATCTTTGTGCTTCCAGGATTCTGAACACTCTGCTGTCCATTTTTTACTTCACAGGCCATTTCCAGCCTCTACACCCATGTTCATATTGTCGCTCCTGCTTGGACCATCCATCTTTACCTTACTTACCAGGATGATCTTTACATATTTTCAAAACTCAGTTGGAGTTTTCAGAAAGTTGTGTCTCTTTCAGAAAGCTGCATCTCTTTCCCAAGATGGCCTGGTCCTTATATCTCCTCTTTCCCGTGGTTTTCAAATTTGGCTGTGTGTCCAGAGGGAGAACCTTTGAAATGACTGTTTCCAGGGCCCTGCTCCAGGCCTATTAAATCAGTAAGTCCATCCACTTCAGGCTGATGTATTTAGCTGAGGACAGGATGTCTGCACCTTATTTCCCAGTGGTTCATAAAAAAAGTCTGTGTGCATGCATGCATATTATATTTCTTTATCTATCAATTGATCTAGTGATCTAATGTTAATGGTGTATATATAGGTGTTTACTGTACTGCTATTTCACTTTTTGTATATGTTTGACACTTTTCCAAATTTAAAAGTTGAGAAAATGATTAATGCTTCCCCAATTAGTTGAACCCTCTGTCCTTTTATGAAGTCCCTGAGTGGTGTTTGTACGCAGAGCTGGGGAACAGTGAGTGGCACTTATCATTTGCCAGGTAATTCAGAGTCTCTTTGTTAAGACTGCTGGATTGCGGGGGCAGGAGGCTTACGCATTTCATACCTTTCTGTGCTTCTCCCCAAGCTCAACATGTGTCTGGTATGTAGTGGGCTTTTAATCCATGTGTGTTGAATGTAACAAAAACAAAGTTTCATCCAGAGTAGACAGGTTATTTTAAATTTTTTATTCTTTGTTCACTTAATCTCTCATCATTTATTGAGCAGGAACTATTTTCCAAGCACGAGTTAAATGCAATGAGTCACAATATGACCTACAGAAGGTTTCTTACATCTAACACAATGCAAATGTTGGATCTGTGGACTGTAGTATTTAGCAGTATCCTTGATGTGTTTTACTTGAGGCTGGTGACACACTCTCTTTTTCCACCTATTAAGAGAGTCACAAATACCTCCAGATAGTGCCAAATGTTCATCTTCAATAGAAAACCATTGGTCTACAAGACAGTTTGCCTGCAAGTAAACAGAAGTGGAATGAAGAAAATGAACATACATTTGCCATGACAGATAAGATGTATGAGTCATTATGATATTACACATAATGGTTTGGAAGCACAGGAAAAGAAAATTATTCCATCTAGGACAGTGATGAGGCTTTGAGAGTTTTAATGATACCTGCATCCCACTCTGGCATGTGTGCAATAATTTCACCACCCACTGATCTTGGGTATTTGGGAAGATACTATAAGAAAGAACCAAGCCTAGGTTTTATTGATGTTATAGGTGAGCAGCTTTTTCAATGCTGTTTTCCTTGTTGGGCTTCTACCATCTTGCCCTGTACCACCTGTGGTCACCCATGTCATCTTTGATCTTCACAATGATCCCTCAAGGTAGACAGAAAAGATATTACTAACTATTTTATGGAGAAGGAAACTGAATTTAAGCCAGTTTGAATAACTTGATGCAATAAAATGGGTCACACAGAGACTCTGGAACCAGCCGCCTGGGTTTGAAACTTTGCTCTTCCACTTTCCATTTGTGAATCTGTTGTTTAACTTCTCCACATCTCTTGCCATTCCTTATATTTTCCTGTGGAAAATGGAGGTAACAGCTCTCATCTCATAGAGGTGTTATGGGAAGTTTACATGTGTCCACTGCTTAGAACAGGGCCTTGCCTATTAAAAAGATGACAGAATCATTTGGTGCCATCATTGTTTTCACCAAGGCCATTTAACAACTTGATGACAAACGAGAAATGATATGCAGCTTCCTGACTCAGTGTTTTCTCCTTTGAGAAGTCTTCTTGCCGTTTGACCAAGAAGAAATCAGCAATAGTTCAAGTAGCACCCCTGGATAAAGGCAGTTCCCAAATACCCTCTGTCTAACTTTGCTGACCAATAGAAATAGCATAGATTATGAACTGTATCTAGATATTCCCCCAAAGCCTCATGTACACAAAGCTAGAGCTTTTCAGCAGTGGTTGTATTTAGGGTGTATTAAAATGTATTAAGCCTGCATGATAACTAAATTCACCCACTGATTATTTTAGTGTAGTGTTTGGTGTGTGTAATGGGAAGGCCCACCTTTGATGTGAGTGGCAATGGGCTTATAGCGTGATTGAGTAAAAGGGAAAGGGAGGCTCACTGCTTTGCTGTCTCCTGCATTCTACTTACCCTGCCATGGGCTGTTTCTCCTCTGCCACGTCTCCTGCCTTGGAGTCAGCCAACTATAAACTGAAACCTCTATAAACTCTGAGCTAAAATAAATCTTTCTTCCTTTAACTTATGGGTGTCAGGTATTTTATCCAAGCAATGAGGAAGAAATTAGATTTTCTAGTAGTCACAGTAAAAACAAAAGGTAGAATTAATTTTAATACTGCATTTTATTTAGCCTAATATATCCAAAATATTAGCAGTTTAATATGCAACCAATTAAAAAATCATTAATGAGATAGTTACATGTTTTTCTAAGTGTAGGCAATCCATATAGCACAGTTCAACTTAACAAGCTTCATTTCAAGTACCCAGTTGTCACATGTGACTTGTGGCTACCATATTGGACAGTACAGATATTCTAAACCCTTCAAATGCTTTAAAATGATTTTGGATGCTCATCTTATTTCACACCGTGCATTGGGGTTGGTGAACCAGAACAAATAGGCCTTCCTGAGTTTTGTGCAGGATAGTAAGTCTTCTCCTCACTTGCTCCTATCCTAACTTCATTAAAATCAGGCAATTTAACTTGTTTTAAGACTTTCAATATTCACTAATTAACGTTTTCAAACTCAATTTAACTTTAGTATGGCTTTTCATACATTACAACATGGCAGCTCCAGCATACACACAAACTTTCAGCTCCTAAATAACCTGCCCCAAAGAAGCTGTGAGTCTCCCTCTGCCATCAGGCTGCTTTGTCTTCCCTTTCTACAACAAATATGGTGCCTGCACTCTGCTGGTGTTGACCTCTGACCACGACCCCATGTTTCCTGTACAAGTGACACTATCCACTCTTTTGCCATTCTAGGACTGGGGAGTGGGATGGAAGCCGAGAACAACTGGTGACCTGTGTGTGGCCAGGCAGCAGTTTGTCATTACTAATGAAATACAAGCTGACAGGCACTTGGTAACCCCTTTGAAATGCCCTGTCAGCATCACATACACACAGCATTTTTATAAGGTCAGTGTCCAGCATACAATAATGAAATTCTCATTGCTTATGGTAAGTCAGGCACTCTTCTGACACCTTACTTAACTAGTTTGATCCTTACAGCAGCCTTCTGAGGATGTTGATTTTATCACTCTCATTTTATAGAGGATGAAACTCAGCATAAAGAACTATAAGGTTTGGGCCGGAGATTTAGTTCAGTGGTTCCGACGCCTGTCTTGCAAGTGCAAGAGCCCAGGTTCGATCCCCAGTAACCACATACAGTACTGGGTGTGGAAACTTATGCCCAGCAGCAACCAGTACTATATACCACAGTGCGGGGTGTGGTGGCTCACTCCTATAATTCCAGCACTCGGGAGGCAGAGGCAGAGACAGGAGAATTGCTGTGATGTGAGCCAGCCCTAACTACAAAGTGAGACCCTGTCTCAAAAAAAAAAAAAAAGAACTATAAGGTTTGCATAAGGTCATAATATTGAAGTAGGGAGGAATTGAATGAAGACTGAGACTGAGCTCCTAGTTGCACCACAGTGAGAGTAGAATTACCAGCATTTTCAGTGGGGAAAAGAGGCTACGAAGGTCAGTAGTTTCTGCCCTATTGTACTCTGCCCTGGGCTCAGCTCTTAGAAGAATGCTTGGAAATCACTGGGTGCTCAGTAACTTCCTGTTGACTGACACCCTTGCTGCTGCTAGTATCCATCCAGCCCTAGCTTTAAGCACAGAGCAAGCACCTTTGGTTCTGCATTTGGACTGACTTTGGTTTTGTGTCTTACTGTCTTAGTTATTTTTTCATTGCTGGAACAGGTACTCAGCACCCACAAGTTAGAGAAGGAAAGATTTGTTTTAGCTTACAGTTTGTGGTGGTTTTGGTCTATATTTGGTGGGCTTCAAGGTACAGCAGCATAGCAGAAGGGCATGTCAGAGGAGAAATGGTCCATGGCAGGGCAGGCAGAAAGCTGTGGACCTCACTTGCTTTCCATTTGTTGGTGCCATGCACAACCAGGACAAGGCCTCTGTCTTCAGTAAATCAATTACACTGCACCCAAACCATGCTAAATCAATCAGCAGATGAACCCAGTTAACAGGCACCCTCAGTGCAGAGTCACAGAGTCATGAACCTCCTACCTCTGAAGAGCCCTACCTATGAGCACAAGAGATTTGGGGAGGGGGGACATCCAGATGCAGACCACATTTGCCTCCCAGGAGCACTTTATTTATTTTATGGTTTGTCTGTAAATGATCTCAGCCCTGCCCCAAAGCCAGAGAGGAGTTCAGGTGCTAGAAGCAACATCAAACTCTGATGATGATACCACCACTACCTTGCCTCAAGTTTCCTGTCTTCTTTTTTTTTTTTTGAGAGAGGGTCTCACTTTGCAGTTCAGGCTGGCCCTGAGCTCAGCCTCAAACTCACATCACAGCAATCCTTCTGCCTCTGCCTCCTGAGTGCTGGGATTACAGGCTTGAGCCACCATACCTGGCACTGTGGTATGTGTTACTGGTTGCTGCTGGGGTGAGTCTCCGTGCCCAGTATTGTTATGTGGATACCTGGGATCAAACCAGGGTCCTTGCGCTTGCAAGACAGGCGCTGGAACCACTGAGCTAAATCCCCGGCCCAAGTTTCCTGCCTTCTTTATGACAAGACTGGACAAGGGATGACTACCTACCTTGTGTTTCCTCACAAGCTTGGCCCGGAAGGTAGAGGGTTGACAGACGAGGGGGACAAAGAGACTGATGGTGAAAGGATTTCTGTGTGCTACATGCCTGACTTTCTGGTTGGAAGGTGAGCCTGGCACCTGTCACTCATCTACCTGCCTCCCCCGCCTCTGACTCTAACCCAAACCAGCCACTTTCCACACTTGATGATGGCAGGTTCCTCTCAAGAAGAGATCACCCTGGGCTTCCTCTTCATCTCTCCCACCTCATTTTGTATATGTGATGACCTCTCAATCCTCTGGAGGCACAAAACCACAAGTGCTGGAGAGTGTCAGAAGTGCAGCCTCAGGAGGTGCTGGGGAACATGAAGCTCGTGTAGGCCAGATCTCCCACATCTGCTTTGTGCAGGCCCTGACACCTGTCCCTGACGGTACACAGCTCTTCAAGCACTGCATCCAGTGTCCCCATACTCTATCCTGCTTTTGGTGGGAGTAAGGGCCCTGGAAGGGGTGGAACACAGGCCACAAAGCCCAAGTTATCTGTGAACCTGCTGTACTTGAATTTGACTAATAATTCTTACACACACACACACACACACACTCATGCACACACGCACACAGAGACAGACACACACACACTCCAGATCTGAAGTCCTCACAAAGGGCAGGAGAGCAAACCTCTCAGAAGGTTTAATGTCATGCCTCTGAATGTGATCAAACAGAGCCATCTGGAAATGCTTTCTCCCCCAGAGGCCATTATTCTTTAACTCCCTCAAAAGCTGGGGTCAGTGGCTCTGAAGGCAGAATGACATTTAGACAATTGAGTAACATGGCCCTAGGGTTTAAAGGCCTTGATGGAAAAGGCATCTTTTCATTTCAGTGTTAGTGGACCAGTGTGGTCCACTTCCGGAGCTTTAAACTGTCAGATGCTAGCTAGCACCATTCAGGGCCACAGAGCCAGTCAGAAGAGAGATGCCTTCCCCAGCCAGCCTAACAGTTCCCCTTCCACAGGGCTTCCACCTATGTTGCCTTCCAACAGACATAATTGAAAGCAGGAGTTTCAGACACACTCTGGAGGAGAAAGCCCCAATCCAAGTCTCTCCAACAGTGTGAGGAAGCGGTGGGCTAGACAAGTGTTCTGATGAGGAAGAGCTACTGCAGCCCAGGGAGGCCTCAGATGGAACTCTGGAGAAGGTCACCCAGAGTAGAGCTTGAAGGGTAGTAGGAGGGAGGGTGTCCTGCAGGGCTGACAAGGGGAGGACATGGTCAGCATTGCTGGAGAGTCAGAGGTGAGGTCCTTGGTAAGGGACAAGAGGTGCCCATTGGAAGATGCCCACCATGGAAATCCTTTGTGCTGTGCTTTAAGCTCAGACCTCACCATCAGAGTAATGTAAAGCCATGCAACATGGGCAAGTAATAGTACCAGCTAGTATTTATCAAGTGGATATGCTTATGAGTCATGTATTGTCCTAAATGTTGTGCATCTATTTAACTTATTTAATCCTTTGTAACAGCCCCATACACCAATATTATTACCACTTCATACCTGAGAAGACCATACATGATTACCTAGAGAGGTATTAGTTTCTTGTACTGACTTCTAAAAGAAAATCAGGTGGGTAAAACCTTTATTAAGTGTTATGTAATATACCTGGTGTATTAGTTTCTTAGGGTTTTTGTAACAAATTATCATACATTTTGTAGTTTAAAACAACATAAATTATTTTTCTCTCTATCATGCAAGCCAGATGTGCAGAAACAATACATCAGGAGGTTTCAATGGAGAATTCATTCCAGGCCCTATGCCCTGGCTTGTGGTAGATATAGAAGGTTTTAGGTTGCATCTTGGATTGTTGGTACATCATGCCAATCTTGGTCTGTCTTCACAGGGCTTCCTTCTTTGAGCTCTGAGTCTCAAAATTTCTCCTTTCTTATGTAAGGACAATCATTGGCATAAGAGCCCATCGTAAATCCAAGACTGTCTCATTTCAAGATTCTTAATTATTTTTGCACAAATTTTGCATCTAAAATAGGGTAAAGGGGTGAAGACACGGACCCCTCACAGTGAGGGGCCACTGTTCAACAGATTACACAAAGTATGTAATAGCAATTCTGAAAAAACATTTAAAAGTAGTTTTAAATGATTGTCTCTCCCAGAGACAAAGCCAGTAGTAGGGTTTTGATGGCAATTTTATCTACATGGGAGGCTACATCTAACTGGCCCATCAGGGGTTTACTTGTCTTCTTGAAAGGGCCTTGGAATACAATGTATATATATATATTTTTTTTGTGGAGAAAACTCAGGTTGAAAAAGAGTTTTGGGTCAAGACCTATTGGTGAGAGAGCTAGTAAAGAAGTAGCCAAATAAGAATCATGTGGGAATCCTCAGAAAAGAGTTTGTAAAATATATACATCCCACTTGTACCCAAAGCAAAGTGAAGCTGAATCTCAATTCTATTGTCCCTTCCCCTAAATTGACTTTGTAATGTAATTGGGTGGTTGGGACAAGCTGTTCCAGGTTGGTGCTGGCTTCTCATCAGTCTAGCAGCGTGGAAAAGGACAGAGGGGGAATGCTATCTGTCAGAGTAAGGGTGGCCTTCAGAGTCCATTTTAGTTTACTTTCCTAAAAAGAACACACTTACCCTGTGAACTTCAATGCCTTCATCAACAAAATGGGTAAGCAGTTTT
>PVIR01022479.1:0-28168 GCA_004026965.1 Petromus typicus
AAAAAAAAAAAAAAAAAGTCAGAAAAGGAGAGCAAAAACAGAGAATTGAGGAAAGAAAGAAAGGGGTTTGAGTGGAGAAACAAGAAAAGCAAACCAGAAAATAGAACAAGCAATGCTGGGAAACAAAGACAAAAAGAAAAAAACAAGCAAAAAATAGAAGAAAGGGGAATTAAAAATGAGAAGCTATGAAAAAGAATCAAAAGGGTGGGCAACTGTAGAGAGTGCAGGGGAATAGATTAAAAAATGAGAATTAAGATGTGTCATGTACTGGAACCAACTCTCAATGTTGACTGTGATCTTAATGAATATATAAAATGTACCAATAAAATCAATTTTTAAAAAAGAAAATAAAAGTGAAGTAGCAATAGAAGGAAAAACAAATATTGAAAAGAGAGCTGAGAGAAGGGGGACAGTAGGGCACAGAGGCAAGAAAGGGGAAAATAATAGAAGCAAGAATAGAGATGCAAGAAAAGGAAGCAAAAAATGGAAGCTATAAAAGGAAAGCTCCTCAGACAAGTAAGTAGAGAAAATAGAATGAAATGAAATTAAAGAAAGGAAATGAGAAAAAGAATAAGAAAAGGGAAATGAAAGAGGCAACAAAGAGAGTAGAAGGGGAAGCTATAAAGAGGAAATGGAAAAGAAAAGAAGGAAGGGAGACAGGAGAATGAGCTTAAAAAGGGATGTGAGGAAGGTTAGTGAAAAAGAAAAGAAATGAGCAAAGAAAAATCAAGAGAGTAGGAAAAATCAGAAAGAACTAAAGGAAAGTGAGGATAAAGGAAAAGTATTTAAAAGCAAAATTAAAAAAAGAAGGCAAAATGAAGATAGAAAAAAGAAGGTAAAAATTATAAAGAGAAAATAAGGCAAAGGAAAATTGGAAACGAAGGCAAAAAAGTGAAAAGTGAAGTAAAATTTGAAGGAAGGAAAACAAAGATACAAAAGGAGAAGTCATAAACTGGAAGCAAGAAATGGAAAATGGGAAAAAAGGGAGTGAGGAAATTTAAATGAGAAAAATGGCATCAGAAAGGGGAAGGGAAGAAGAGCAGTCAAAATAGAAAATGCAAACAGGAAAAAGGAAGTCAGAACAGGAATAACGAGAGGTAGAAACAATAAAGAGAAGGGAAAACAAAGACAAAAGAGGTGAAGGAAACAGACACAAGAAAAAGCGGAAGCAGCAAAGAGGAAATCAAAGAATGCAGTGAGAAAGGGAAGCCAGGAGTTGAAAACTAGAAAGGGAAAATGTGAAAAGAAACCAAGAAGAGAGGGAACAATAAATAGAGCTTTCACTAATGGGAAGATCAAGAGATGGAGGCAGTGGGGGGAGGTGTAGATGCAAAAAGGAACTGGGAAAAATAAAATAAGAAAAAGGAGACAAAAAGTATGAACAGGAAATGAGAAATAAGAGAAGCTAGAAAGAAAAGGAGAAAAGGAGGAGAAAACCAGTGGTAGGTGAGATAGAAAGTGGAACAGAAAGCAATGAAAGCATTCAGATATGCATCGGAAAGTCAAGTCATGGCTGCTGTTTACCTGTTCAGTTCTATTCGGAGTGGAGTTCTTTCAGTCTGAGAGACAATCTGGTCCAAAGCCCAGTAGCCACAAATCTGACAGGAATTAGAGAGGAAAGCAGAAAACGAGAGACAAAAGTACTTTGCTTTGTGCAGTGGGGCACATAAGGGCATGTGCTGATTGGCACCAAAGGGAAATCAGGTCAAATAGAAAAGTTTCCTGATAGATCCAGGTGGACCAAATCCACTGAATGAAATGTTTTCCTTCCAAAACATAAAAGAAGGGACAAATTAACTACTTTCTTTCAATATTTTTTCAGGAAGTGGATGTTTTGGTCACCTGTCCTTCCTTAAGATGATATATACTGGTTCTGCTGGAAAACTTTAAAAGGAAATACTTGCTTTTCACTCTAAAGCTGTGACAGCTTATAAAAAAGTTTTTGAAGTGTTCTTCACATGTAAAAGCTGCTTCGTTTTATTTTGGCTCTGGCATTGAGCACTAGGCTGCTCTCTACCACCATCATCTATGTGGGGAAAACCAGTTCGCACAGTGCACACTCATAGAAGATATCCCAAAAGCATAAGCAGAGAAGGCTAGAATGTTACACTTGAACTGGAAAAGCTATCCAGAGATTCTGCTTGTGATTTCTAGTAGTCTCTGGAATGTTCTGTCTCTGTTTTCTGGATGTAAGAAATGAAGATACTATCTGTATGAACTACGGAATGAGGATATACATTTTCTTCCATTTATGAAAGAGAGAAAGGGATGCATCAAATTATAAGTTTTGTTTTGTTTTTATATTTTTAATCATTATGTACTGTATGTCCTAATAAAATGATGTTTATAGTAGGTAATGATTATACTGTTCACAGGGAGTCGGTATGTGTACATAACCCATATTAATTTTTTATTTTCTTCCACTTCACTTCATCTCTTAGACCCCTTTCCTTTTGCAAAAGATCTATCTTCTTTTATCCCATTATCTATCTCTTATTTTGTTCCTTTCTATTTTAGGCTTGTCATATAAAAGAAACTATGCAATATTTAGGCCGGTGTGTCTGATTTATCTCACTTAATATTATGATTACAGTCTCAAGATGCATCCATTTTCCCACAAATGACTCATGTCTATCTTTATTTATGGAAGAATAATACTTCGTTGCATACAAATGCTACATTTTTTTAGCCATTCATCTATTGATAAACATATAGGCTATTTCCAAGATTTAGCTATAACTTATTTATTTCTTAATGTTAACATGGATATTTTAATGACCTTCCTATAGAAGATAAATAAGCATGTTTTACTTCCCAACAATGTCTACATTTTAAAGAACACTTTCATATTGCAGAGGTGTATTCAAATTTAAAGTTCAGCTTAAATGTTCCCCCTCCCAGCTTCATGCTGTCATAGGTGAGTTTCAAAGGTGGTTGGACTAGGAGGTGTGAAGGTGAATGAAGGATGTGGATAATAGAAGCCCCACCCTGGATATGGGTGGAATCAATCAATAGATTTGTAGCCTGAGTAGAATATAAAGAAAAAGAAAGAAGACAGGCCTGCTGCTGCTGCTGCTTGCTGCTACTTGGATATTCGCTGATTGCTTTGCCATGGACTGTTTTTTCTCTGTGATTCCCCCTCTGCCATGCGTCTCCAACATACCACCCTCTCTTGAAGCCAGCTGACTATGGGCTGAAATCTCTACCAACTGAGGTAAATAAACCATTCCTCCCTCAACTTGTGGGTGTCAGGTATTTTGCCCTAGCCATGGGAAAAGTAAGTAAGACATATAGTATATATAAATATACATGCTCTGATTAACATGTTATGTATTTCCTTTAATGATAAAGTTGAGTCATTGAACAACTCTGGCCATATTTAAAAATTGATTGAGTGTAGAGGTCTCTTACTGACAGCCTTAAGCAGAATGTGTAGCAAACCAGAAATGTGTAGCAGGTGCCGTGTCTCACCAGATCTGCCTAGCTTCTGAGCCACTTTCATGACATCTCCTGGCCTAGTTGGTCTAAAAGTCCTTACTTTGATGTGGTATGTTCATTCCTCCAAGTAAAACTAAACAGAGTAACACCTTGCCACTCTTCTCTCTTTCCCAACTTTACCCCAGTCTCCTTTCAAGGCTTCATTTCTGCACATCTTTTCAATGTTGGGTCCTACAGCATCCTTTTTCTTGTAGTCTTCACTTATGTGACTGAGAGCCATGACCCACAGGCTTACATCTTTACCCCTGATCTGCTCCTCAGCCCTACATTGAATTCCCATTTTCTTCTTTAGCATCTCATCTCTACCTGGATGCTCCAAAAACATATCAGAATTTACATGTTCAGAAAATAAACTCTATTTCCTCTCCTGCTTTTTCTACTACTACTGAGCACTTTGCTACTGCCCACCAAGCCTCTTCTGGTCTCTGAACTTTGTGATTCCATTTTCTTAGAATGGAACTTCTACCTCTTCTTTTGCATGGCATACAGCTCATCTTTCAGATACAATCTTAGAAGTAGGGCCCTAAAGAAGAGATCTCTCCTAAACACCAAGACTGAGCTCCTCTGTGCCCTAAGCACTCTTTTACCACTGTCATTATAGTCATAGTTTACTCACTAATTTACCATGAGCATCTTAAAACTAAGCACAATGTCCGGCTCTTAAGCAAAATGTTGCTTCTTATGTATCCAGCACAGTATCTGGCCCAGTAAATAACCACTGAATTAGAAAATCTAACTGATGGCAGACATTCATTCATCTTTTAAAAACACGTATGATCAACCTGTGATAATTCTTTGTCTTCATTTCCTTTCTTAAACTGAGCTCATAAATCAATAATCTGCCACAGTACATTCTTTTCCAATTATTATCCAGTGATGTAATTTGTGCACTGAAGCAAGATCTCTAGCATGTGTGGATTCTTTTTTCACTTAACTCATTGCCTGCATGATAGCAGGTGATTGCTGAAAAGAAATGTTTACCTAGATAGGGATTAAAAGTTCATCATTTCACTCCACATGGAGTATATTTTATAGAACTGAAGTAGACAGGACATTAGACCTCCTCTAATAGAATGGTCCTTTTGTGCCTCTGGCATGGTTCCAGTGTGACTGAGAATTGGTCTATCTTACACATTCTCAGAAGACAGATCTTTATCTTTCTCATCTCTGGCATTTGAGTCCTCAACACTCATTGTCACTTCAAACACACTGGCATGGATAGCTTGTGCTGTGTGCATAAAGTCATATTTGCAATTCACTTGCATCCTTCGCTTGACCTTGACAATGGGACTAGATGGTTGAAGTGAAGATTAATGAGACAATTATTTTTACAAGGAATATAAACAGCCAGAGTTGGCTGTGTTAACCACAGCCATGACATTCATTGCTCTTTAGAGTCCAGATTTCGCTCCTTGAATTCTGAGCAGTGGAAAGTCAATGCAAAGTGTTCTCTGAAGTAATCACTTATAGTGGAGAAAAATAAATTAAGATACAGCTTGATATCCTTACAACAAACATTGTTAGCATTGAAGTCTCCCAGAAAAAAATCAAAAGGTAGAGTGGGCAAACCTCAGAGCCGTATCTCAGTTATATTATACATTCAAAAGATTTAAAGGCTCAAAGCCACATTTCTACACCTGCTACATGGATATATTCATTACAGCAAAAGAAAAATTGACATTTAAAATAAGAATCAAATATAGCCACTTTTCAAACCAATTATGAATTGAAAACTGGACAGATAATTGTTTAGGAAAATACTATAAAGGCTTTTGAGAAACAAAAGTTAAAATTTCCAAAGCATAGCCTAGAAAGGAAAAGTTTAGAAAAAGAGAGAGTAATGTTCTGAAAATAAAAGTTAGAAAAAATTAAACTCAAAATAAAAGGGTTAGAAATCATGAGAACTGATAGAAATGAGGGAGCACGTGGAGACAGTAAGAAGATTCCTACAATACGGCATCAGGAGAATAAGAAATTCCCCATGGCGAAAAGTGCTTAATAGATTTCTATGAACAAGAACATCTGAATGGAATTGGAATGGCTTTCTTCCTGTGGTGTAATTACTTTCCATTTTCCATAAAACATCAATAAGTCTGCAGAACAAAGCAACCTGGTAGGAGTGGTGAATCTTCAGGATGGAGAGAGGCTGTGGGTAGACCCCAGGTAGGGGATGCTAAAGCAGTCCTGGGGCTCAGACACAGATGGCAGCAGCAAAGGCTGATGAGCTTGAAAATCTCCCATACAAGGGTCCAAACACATCCCACCATCTCTCCATCCCAGCCCCAAGCTTGTATCTCCTGGAAAGTCATGGGGACATTGGCTGAGGCCACCTATAACATACAGGAGACTTAATCCCTATTATTGGGGTACTCAAATGGGCTAGTGCAGATCAAAAGGCTGCAGGATCTGAGTTTTGTTGTGGGAAAGGTAGAGTCATGTTCACAGGCTTCAGATGCTCTCCCATCCACACAGGAGTGCCCTGGGGCTGGAACACTTCTTTACCAAGAAATAAAGGGTCCTCAGAGGTTGTGCTATCCACCTCCCGCAGGAATGTTTTTTCACTTCACAGTCAATGTGAAACCCTCTAGATCTGCTTATACATCTGCATCACAAAGTACATGGCCCACTCCGTTAGGACTGCATCCTTGTAATACACAAAAGAAGTTATTGGGATTTAGCTCAATGGTTCCGGGTGCCTTTCTTGCAAGTGCAAGGGCCCAGGTTTGATGCCCAGTAACCATATACAATACTGGGTGTGGAGACTCACACCCAGCAGCAGTCAGTACCACATACCACAGTGCCGGGTGTAGTGGTTCACACCTGTAATCCCAGTACTTGGGAGGCAGAGGCGGGAGGATTACTGTGATGTGAGTTTGAGGCTGAGCCAGCCTCAGCCTGTGAGGGCCAGCCTGAACTACAAAGTGAGAACCTGTCTCAAAAAGAAAAAAGAAAAAAAAATCAGGTTATTATGATAAATTGCCCTCTATGGGGGTAAAAGGAGCCACTAACCAAGAGGGAACCACTGCCCTGGACTGAAGGCAATCACACTCTGTCTCTCTCTTATATGAGTTTTGCTCAGAGCTCAACTGCATTGTGTTTCTCTGGAAACTTCAACATCAAGAAGCAGTGAGCAGAAGTGTTCAGCCTCCCAGTCCTGATAACAAGCATCCAGTGTCCCTGGCTCAACACACCTCCAGAGATGCACTAAAGACCATATGAAATAAATGACATGGGAGTGGCTAGGACACTTTATAATAATTATAAAAAGTAGGTGAGCAATATAAAAAACAAATAGATTTTAAAAATCTCAGTCTGTGATCCACTTCCAAGCAAATGTAAAGCAATCAGATTTGTAGTTCTCTAGAGTCCACTGTAAAGGGTAATAGCAAATGATATCACATATTTGTTATGATATTCAGATAACCTTCATATGGTTTTCAAGCACACTTTATTAATCATATAATCAGTGCTTACTGCAGGAGCAGTACTGTGGGGAGATTAACATGAAAGAAGTACTAATGAGCAGTCACTAATACAGAGACTATAATGAAGAGTTAAATAGATGGAAACTTAGAGAACAAGAGAATCTATCAGATCTCCAAGCCCAAAACTTGCAGCAAGTGACCATGAACATCCCATGAACACATCAATTAACTCTTTTGGGCTTCTTGTTTTCAGCCATAAAATAATAATAAACATATCTGTTATAGTTCATCTACGTCATAGCACTGTTACAAGTAGAGAATGAGATGACAAGTGATTTCTTAAAGTAAGGCATCAGTGTGAAGAAGTTATTCTTGAGTGTATATTTCTGTCTCTGTTGTAACTATTTGGTATATTTTATCTATTTGGGGTATTTTATATCTGCGTGAAGCCACTCATTGTGCATAAAACATCTGTTCTGTCTCAGAACCCTCAGTGGTAAATCATTCACCCAGTATCCTCAGAGGGACTTGGTTCTGTGCCCACCACATATGCTGGAGAACAGAAGGGTAGAGGGCACCCTGGAGGGAGAAGCAACTCCGCTTGGAGCCATTCTGATGTTCTCTACGTGGCTAAGAACTGGAAGAGAATATAAAATATTAGAATTGCACATGGCCTAGTATAGTGAGACTGAAAACTCCTTTTTGAGGTTTGCAGTATTTGCTTTTCCATAGTTGTAATGCTCTTGTTCAATAAATAAAAATGGGGTGGGCCAGGGATATAGCTCAGTGGTTCCAGCGCCTGTCTTGCAAGCGCAAGGACCCAGGTTCTATCCCCAGTAACCACATAACAATACTGGGCATGGAGACTCACCCCAGCAGCAACCAGTACCACATACCACAGTGCTGGGCGTGGTGGCTCACGCCTATAATCCCAGCACTCGGGAGGCAGAAGCAGGAGGCTGAGCTCAGGGCCAGCCTGAACCACAAAGCGAGACCCGGTCTCAAAAAAAAATAATAAATAAATAAAAATAAAAATGGGAAAACTAACTCTGTACATACCTTGCAACACTTTGCAACAGAGCATTTTCATAGAGCACAAATTCATTCTTATACTTCCCTGTGAGGTCAAGAGGGCACTGAAATTTATTCCACTTTACAGCTGAGGAAACTGGGTCTTAGAGAAGTGATATAGGCTCCAGAGTCAAATATATTCTTTGCAATGCTACCCTCTGGCTTCCAGGAGAGAAGTGGTCCCTGCTCCAGAAAGGTACTAAGAAGAAGGGTATGGTTAATTAAGTGTTCCTTAGAAGACTGTTATAGAAAGAACTAGGATGAAGCCATGGCTTGAGATTATTCCAGGCTTCGAAAGCAATGGTGAGGATTCCCAAACAGGTAAATTGTGCTTGTCTCACCATAGTCTCTGCAGATTTATGAATGCAACCAGAAGCTCTCTCCTCCCTAAAGAAGGTTCAACCCTCAAAACAAAAGAACATGGTAGGAAAAGGTAATAAAACCCAACCATCCTGGAAATCACAGGTTTTCTATTATAATTTGATGACTTTAAAATGGATCAAGACTTCATGGAACAGAAAACTATCCAAGTAAATTTATTGCAAACCAATAATACCAAAAAGCAGCAACTTCATGCAACCTGGTGATCTCTGTACGCAGTCAGCTGTGGGACCCTACTGTAGAGATAAGCCGAAGATCTAAGCGATGAGCCAAGTTTTGGAGGATGAGCCCACATGGCCTAAACAGCTCCAAGAACCTGAGGTAGCCAGTCAGGCAGCGTAAGTTGTACAGTGCTGCTCAGACTTGTTTCTTGTGCTCTTTTCTGGACCTGGTGCCAAAGGGTCCAGACTTTAAGGCCGACCATTTCCCTGCCAGAGGTGGTGTTGGCACCAAAGCCTAATGGCCAGTTATGGAGGAAAAGACCTCTGCAGAATGGATGTGCAGGCAGAGTGAAAACCAGGGAGAAAATGAGACCAGAGTGGCAGTGAGAGCTCAGCCAGCAGAGAAGCAGGGAAAATCCCTTCCTCAGAGCAGGTCCCTGTGCAGTGTGCCACACTCTCCTCATTCGGGAGCACATTCGTCCACAGAGCTGAAGATGGAGGTTTCCAAGTGCAGAGCCTAAGGACAGGATGGGTGGGGCTGCTCACAGCCAACTTCCTCCATCAGACACAGGTGGGTGGCTGTCCCTCTGAAGACCTGCAGGGTTATACGAGAAACTGCTGGCTAGATCAAGGCGGCAACTCAGAAGCTGCTGGGGTAGGGGGGAGGGATTCAGACTGGTGCAATGCCCAGGAAGGAGAACCTACGGCTTGGAAAATTGCTCAAAAACACTAGCTGCCACCCACCAATTTTCTTAAGGATAAACAGTGATTTAATGGTTTTTTTACTATAATACTTCACTACTAAGCTAAAATTTGAAATACATTGTCTTGCTTTTCTAAACATTATAATAATGGTGACTATAATATAGTGACCCTAGTTTTGCCTCAGGCCAGCTGCCCCCTGGCAAAGAACAGAAGTGGGGAAGCATCTGCTTTCTCCCCACTCTTCTCTCTTATCCCCTTTTGTTTTACATTAAGCATTTGTGAATAATAAACACAAAATTAGGTTTGGGCATAAAAAAGCCAGATGACCACTGCAGTCTAGGGATGTGTTTTATTCAAGAAGATCTGACCCAGGAAGGACAAGAATTATCCCCCTAGCAGGGGTGCTGTGACCGAAGTCAGGGGTCACTCAAATATGTCGACTGTGGTCACTGAGCAAAAGCACGGCTAGCATAAGCCCCTCGATATCGTGGTCACCCTCTAGTCTTACATCTTGGAACTTAATTTATGCATATACCTACAGAGATACAAATTTATTCATTATAGTTGGTTTATACCAGAAAAAAAATTTGAAATTGCTCTGTTTATCAAGAGAAAACTATTAAATAGTTGATGGTTCAAAGAAGGAAATACTGTGAGGTAGTTATTAAAGGAAATTAAGAAATGTGATACCCTCAATGGAAAATATGGAAAAGTTTCACAAAATTAAGTTTTAAAAAAAGATAGAAAACAGCATGCATAATATTCCACTTACTTTATATGAAAGCAAAAATAAATATCTTTACTCATGTTTGCTTCTTTAAAAAAAATCCAGAAAGACCTGCCATGCACATTTTCAAACAATGTACAATAAAAATGATTCCCTGCATGAGTAGCTGTGGTGGCCCGTAGGGAATGAGGGCAGGGGAGGGAGACCCTGTCAATGTTACCATCACTGTTTGCTGTTTTGAATCACGTGGATGTGTCATTTTCATTTTTAAAATATTTTAAAGAGAATAATAATACTTGTACATTATTAATGATTATCTTTAAACTGGTTACTCTGAGTAGAAGACATAAATCAAAAGGGATTCTTACAAAAAAAAACCAAACAGATAATAACATAAAATTTTCTTTTTGATAAACTGAGATAAACTAGTAGTATAAATGAAACCAATTAGTATATATATTGAAATATTTTTAAGACAAGGGAATTTTTTTATTTGGGGAAAGTATTTGAACTTCTCCTTCATTCCCTTACTTTCTTACTTTTGCTGTTTGTGTGTGTATATATATTTTTATATAGATTTTCATACAATAGAAATCACATAACAGTTGAGTTTGTGTGTGTGGCTTCTTTCACTTAACGTTGTGTTCTCGAGTTGCAGCCATTTATCTAAGAATGCCTCAAACTTATCTTTCTTTATAGCAGTCTAGTATTCCATTGTATGTAAATGCCAAATTTTCTTTAATCATTTATCCATTGATGAGCGATCATATTTGCTGTTTCTGGGATTTAGCTATTATGAATTGTGTTGCTATAAACATAAGTATGCATGTATCACTATACTATGATGACTGTAAATCTTCTGGGAAAAACTTTAAAGCTGGAAGGATCACAGATAGGTCAAATGGCATTCCCATTTTTAGTTTTTGAATGAATCTCCACACTGGTTTCCACAGCCATTGTTCTAGCTTACATTCCCTTCAACAACAAGAGTTCCTTTTTGCTCCACATGCTCACTAGAATTTTTTATTATGAGAGTTCTTGGCAATAGTCATTCTTTCTAGGGTACGATGGTATTTTAGTATAATATTAATTTACATTTCTCTGATAGCCAGCAATGATGAGAATTTTCTCAAGTATTTATTGGTCATTTTTACTTCCTCTTCTGAGAACTTTCTTCTTCTTCTTCTTTTTTTTTTTAGATAGGGTCTCACTCTGTAGTTCAGGTTAGCCCTGAACTCACTATGTAGCCGAGGCTAGCCTCAAACTCATAGCAATTCTCCTATCTCTGCCTCCAGAGTGCTGGAATTATAGGTGTGAGCCACCACACCTGGCCTGAGAATTTTCTATTTATTTCAGTTGTTCAATTTTTGATTGAGTTTTTTATTTTAGGGCTAACTTTAAAATTTTTTATATAGTTTCAATGTTAGTCTTCTATGGAATAACTAGTAAAACAGATTTCCCATTCTGTAGATTGTCTTTTTACTATGATGGCTATTTTCTGTGCTATTCCCAAGTTTTTTAATTTGATACTCTCCCATTTGTTGATTCTCAGTATTATTTCTTGTGCCACTAGGGTTCTGTTCAGAAAGTCCTGACCTTGTCTATGTCTGCAAGAGTTGTACCTGTTGTATTTTTCAGAAGACTGTTTCTGTTTTAACATTCAGATCTTTGGTCCATTTTATTTCATTTTAGTATATGATGAGATATACAGGTCTAGACAACCTTCTGCGTGTGGATATCCAAATTTCCCAGAACTACTTATTTAAGAGGTTATTTTTCCTCCAGTTTGTGTTTCTGGCTCGTTTGTCAAGGATCAGATAACTGTGTGTGCTTGGAGATGTTTCTGCTTCTTCTGTTCCACTGATCCGTATGCCTGTGTCTGTGCTGGTATCATGCTGTGTTTTTCACTGTAACATCAAATGTGGGATTGTTATACAAGATTACTTTTATTATTTGAAATCTCTTTTGGTTCTATATAAATTTTAGGATTATTTTTCCAGGTCTGTAAGAAATGACATTGGTAGTTTGATTAGGATTGTATTAAATCTGTGTATCACTTTTTCAAGTATGGCTATTTTGGTTTTGTTGGTTATGGCTAAACAGGAACAGAGGATATTTTTCCATTTTTTGATGTTCTCTGTTTCCTTTTTCGGTCTGATAAAATTTTCATTGTAGACTTTTCTTTCACTACCTCACTTAGGTTAAGACCTAAAAATTTTTTTATGCCATTATGAATGGTGTTGCTTTCCTAATTTTTAAAAATAAGTTCATTATGCTGGGGTTTTGTTCAAGTGTTAACATGCCTAAACCTTGGAAACACAAGGGCCCACATTCAATCCCCAGTACCACAAATACATAAATTAATTCATAAAGTTCATGAAATAATTAACCATTAATTTTTGTATATTTGTTATGTAACCTTATATATTGTATATTTATTATTCACTACTGTACACTATTGAATTTGTTATCAATTCTAGGAGTCTTTTTTTAGAGGTTTTAGGGTCTTAAAAGATCATATCATTTTACAATAAAGACATTTTGATGTCTTTTCTATACATATCCCTCACTCTCTTTTTCTATTTGTTTCTCTTGTCTAAGTACTTGGGCTAATTTTTTGAGAAATATATTGAACAGAAGTGGTGAAAATGGACATCCTTGTCCTACTTCTGATTTTAGAGGAAAGGCCTTCAGCTTTTCTCCATTGACTATGATGTTAGCAGTAGGATGATCAAAACAGCTTTTATAATGTTAAGACATGAATTTTCTGTACCCATTTCCTTCAAAGTTTTTATCATGAATGGATGCTGGATTTTGCCAAACGGCCTTGCCTATGTCTATTGGGATGAGCATGTGATTTTTGTTCTTGCTTCAGTCTGTGTGATGGATTATACTTATTGATTTTCATGTGTTGAATGGTCTTTACATCCCTGGGATGAAGCCTACTTGGTTATGCTGTATAATCTTTTTGATGATTTGTCAAATTCTGTTTGCCTGTATCTTCTTGAGAATGTCCGCATCTACATTCATTAGACAGACTGACTTGCAGGTGTTTTTTTGGTTGGATCTTTGTTGATATCGTTAGCTTCTAAAAATGATGTTGGAAGCAATCTTTCTCAATATCCTTAAAAAGTTTGAGGTGTACTGGTATTAGATCTTCTCTGAAGTTCTTGTGGAATTCGATTGCCTTATGTCTTCCCTAATTTGCTCTATGACTCATTGATTAAGAGTGGATTATGTCATTTCCATATGTTTTCATAGCTTCTTTTGCTATTGATTTTTAGTTCCATTGTACTTTGATCTGATGCATGCTAAATTTTGATACTTTCACATTTATTTAAGAATGTTTTATTAAAAAATACATAGTCTATTTTGGAAAAAGTACAACATGCAGCTAAAAAAGGTGTATTACTTTCTAAAGCATAAAAAAATTTATTTTTCCTCCATTTTTTAGACCTGTATTTATTTAGTTTTTATTCCCAGGCCTTGAACACTGAGGTATATCCAAGGCCTTTTTTAATTTTTATTTTTTATTTTGATACAGTGCTGCTAAGTTATCCATTTTGGCCTTAAACTTGTAGTCCTCCTATTTCAGTTTCCCAGAGTTCTGAGATTATAAGTGTATACCACCAGATCCAACGCCCCTAAAAATTTCTTTCTCTGTGATTTATACATAAAATTGCACATATTTTGGTGGGTACAGTATGATGATTTGATACATATACCAATACAATGATCGAATCAGATTAATGAGCATTTCCATCTTGTTAAACATTTATCACTCTTTCTGTTCAGAGAATTTGATATAAAATAATAAATATGTTTTTGTGAACTACAGTTGCCTTACTGTGCTGAGAAATACTACAACTTAAATCTCCTCTATAATTGTATTTTGATACTCTTTGTCCAACCTCCCTGTATCCTTCCCAGCCTTTAGTGACCACCATCTGTTAGAACAACTTTTTTAGCTTCCACATATGAATGAGAATATGCACTATGTGTGTTCCTGTGCCTGCTTCATTTCTTTTTTAGATGATGTCATCTATTTCTATTCATACTGCTGTAAATGATAGGATCTCATTCTTTTTTTACAGATGAATAATATTTCACTGGATATACATATAATATCCTTTTTAACTTACTCATCCAATAAAGAAGACTTTGGTTGATTCTATCTCTTGGCTATTATGAATAATGCTGTTCTAGATCATATATTTACTTTTAAAGGTCAATCCAGGAGCTAAAGGCATCATTGGAGCTGAGTCCTGAGAACAACACAAGTAGGAGCAGAGCCAGAATGGGACCTGACAACATAGAACTACCATGTTCTCCTTACACCTCCCGCTCTGGAATGGAAGAGCTTCAGAATTGGGCTGAGCCTCAGAATCTTCACCTGGACATTCTGCCATGGTTATTTTTCTCATTGCTAAGTCAAAATATCCAACACACAAAGCTTTGACTCACAGTTTGGAGAGGTTCCAGTTCACTGTTGGCTGGCTCCAAGGCAGGGAAGCACAGCAAAGGAGCATCACAGAAGAGAAACAGTTCATGGCAGAAAGGCAGCAAATCAGTGAAGCTGTGAAGAAGCCTTGGCCCTGTTTATGTCCCTTATACTTATCCAAGCTAAGTGCCTTAAAGGAAGGTAGCACTCACACCCAAGGAAGGCCTTCCCACTATCTGCATCCAGAATAGTGCCAGACCAATCAGTGGGCTAATTTCATAATCACATCCTTAATCCCAGCACTGCACACTTTAGCTCCAGCTGCCCCTGAAAAGCCCCCCCACCATGAATGCATGAGGCTTTGGGCAGACACCTAAACATAAGTCATATAACAGTAACTCAAGGAAGGGAAGGCCCAGAAGAGAATTCAGCCAATTCCTAAGAGACTGCAGAGGCAGATAATGACCAGATGATATACAAAACAGAACTCTAACTTGCACCCTGCAGTAACAAGCCCAGGAAAATAGCCCATATCTCTCTATAGATTGCCAGCCTGCTGTCTACCAGTCAGATAGCTCTCTCTAGTTCTAGGCCAGAGAGACAAACAATAAACCCTGGAAAACTGGCTTAAAATGCCCAGCACTTCAGAAGTAACTGAAAATTTCCTCAATTAGTCACTTTTTTTTGTCACTGGGGCAAAATACTCAGCAGCTTCAACTTAAAGGAGTAGAAGTTTATTTTGGCTCCCAGTTCTAGTGGGTACATCTCGGAGTCCACTGGCATGGCAGCATGGCATGGCAAGGGGAAGCTGTTGACAATGCGGTGACTAGAAAAGGAAGACCAAGAAGAGCCAGGGATAAGAATATGCCTTTCTGCCATATGGATGGCACAAGCAATCCCAGCACAATGATCACCAGAAGTTCAAGGCCAGCCTGCGCTAGTGAGATCAAGGCCATCCTGAAGTACATAGTGGGACCTTGTCTCACAAAACCCAAAGAGGAATATACCATCCAACCTACAAACATGAAATTTTTGGTGAATATTTAGATTTAAACTATAACATTTCTGTAACATTTGTGCTCACCTCCAATTGAAGAAGAAAAAGAGAAAGAAAAATGAAGAGGAAGAGTAGAACAGCAGGAGGAAGAAAATCCAATCATTCACCTCAAACAATCACATGGGATGCTCCACTTCTAGTGAGACAACATACAGCTTGCACACACCAGCAGTTACCAGTCAGAGCACACCTAGAGCCTTTCTTTTTTCCACTTTAAGCCTTTTCTATTCCTCTACCTCTCTTGGAATCTCTGATAAAATGCAAGGACACAGACTGGCATCATTGATAAAGCAAGGGCTGAATAAACAGGCTTTCTTTGTCCTATCTGGAGGAGTCTTCATTAATTTCTGCACTTCTATTATTGATTGATTGATTGATTGTCTCACTTTGTAGTTCAGGCTGGCCCTGACCTCAGCCTCAAACTCAGCAGTCCTCCTACCTCTGCCTCCTGAGGGCTGGCATTACAGGCATGAGCCACCACATCTGGCACTGCGGTATGTGGTTTTCAGTACTAGATTTACAGGCATGAGTCACCATGCCTGGCATTGTGGCATGTGGTTACTAGGGATCAAACTAGGGACCTTGCACTTGCCAAGCAAAAGCCAGAACCACTGAGCTAAATCCTGGCCCAATTCCTGCACTTCTTTAGAACATCCCTGACAACAGTACCCAGAATTTCTAACACTGTAAGTATACAATATTCTGATACTTATTAAAATATACCTACAGTACAAAAATATGCTAACATTCTCACAAATACTATACTTCTATCACACTCAAGGGAAACAAAAGATCTGACACTGAGTCTCTTTTATGTTCAGACATAAATATTATTTGCTAAGTGAGATTTTTTAAAAGATAATTTCTAATATACTTCCTTCTCTGTGAGCCTCCCTGCTATGAACCTTACAGGCACTTAGTCTCAAAGATTTGGGGAGGTACTGGCTCTGAGTAGAATAATGTCAAGATAGATTTTGACTTGATAAGAAGATTCATAGCCCACTGATATTTAAAGAAAAAAGAATATTTATCTTAATATATCAGGAATAAAGACTAGAAGAATCAGATGACAAAACTTCCTCAGTGATTTTGAGAACAAGTAAGAAATAAGGATATTTTTGTTGGAGTCTTTGTTGATTGTACCTCCTCTGAAAGGCACAGGCTATTGAGAGACATCCAGACAGGTACTGTGGCTACTGGCAGCTCCCACACATGCGGCCAAACCTACAATCCCTGAGTAGTCCTCTGCAGAGAACTGACGTGTGTCCTCAAAATTTACATGCTGAATCCCTGTCCCTGAGTGTAACAGTATTTAAAAATAGAGACTTCAAAGAGATCATTATAACTGATAAAGCTCTAAGGGTGAAGCTCTGATACAACAGTACTAGTGTCCTAGAGGAACAGCTACTAGGACAGCCAGAAACATTCATGCTGTGAGGACACAGTATAAAGATGCTTGAATATGAGCCAGACAGAGAGACCTCACCGAAAACCAGTTCTGCCAGCACTTTATCTTGCACTTCAAGCCTCTAGGACTGAGGAAATGACAGCCTGTTGTTAAAGCCACCAGTCTACGGTATTCTCTGAGTTGATTAGTGTGTACCTCATTCCCCCCCCCCCAAAAAAAACATAAAAAGCCCCTTGGAGGATTGCTTGGCTTAATGTCCCAGCACCAGCAGCAGCAGGACTCTCTTTTCCTGCCGACACGGCATGCAAGGCCTCACAATGGTACCTGGAGATTGTGTCAACCCTGATGTAATAAATGAAGCATCTCTAAAGATAAGTGATAACCTTGAAAGTCAGGTGAAAGAAGTAGAAACCAGCATCAGCAATAGTGACCACCAGCACATCAAAGCATTAGACAAACTCCTCATTGGTCCCCACTGCAACTCCACACATTTCATTCCTACCTCATTTCACTGGCACCACAAGGATCCCAAAAATGCTTTGCAGGGTGAGAGCCCCCACCTGCCTTTTACTGCCCCAGGCATCCACTGTATCCTTCCCTGTAGAGCTTCAGGGCCATGTGCATTAAAGAAGAGAGGGAGGCAAAGACTGACAGAAACAGGAAAGGCAAAGAAATGAGGTTACCTACAAAAAGAGTTCAGATATTGGCTCAGGCTAAGATTAGCAGACTGAGTTACCTCAAGTTCTTCCTGGAGCCTCCATTGAAGTGGAGGTCCCATACAGGAGTGAGCATTTCCCATAAAGGAAAATGCATTTTGCTGCACATCTGGGTGTGATCAGAGTAATCCATGATTGTGGTAGACCCCTCTACGAGCACATACATCTCTATGTATTTGTATATACATATATTTTGAATAAAACCATCTAGTGGCTCACAACTGAGCTACCTATTCAAAAGAAGGACTGAATGCAGTTTGTATTTTAAAAGAATTATCCTGATTTTTAATTGCCCAAGGAAGTCTC
Organism: Petromus typicus; assembly: GCA_004026965.1. NCBI lineage: Eukaryota > Metazoa > Chordata > Mammalia > Rodentia > Petromuridae > Petromus > Petromus typicus. Next base: position 17,897 of record PVIR01022479.1, read on the forward strand.
TGATGGCGCTTTTCCATCAATAGCCAAATTCACCTCTTAGTTGCATGCTCTGGCAGGGTTCTCTCATAACTGCCCCTCCCTCCCTGCTTCCTCATAGCAGAGAGTCTTAAATCCTGGGGACCACACCACCACACACTGAAGACAAAGAGCAGAATCAGTTGCCCTGTGCTGTATCTTTCCTATAAACCCCTATACTATCACTAGGTACTCACAACTGAGAGCTCCTGGGCCTCATTGCGGGTTGAAAATAGCACTCAACTTGTGATTGCTACATCTTGGAAACAACCCAAGTGTCCATCAACTGGAGCCTGGATAAAAAAGCTGTGGTTCTTCTACAGAATGGAGTATTACTCTGCCATAAAAAATGATAAGTTTGAATCATTTCTACTTAAATGGACATACCTTGAGGATATCCTCATAAGTGAAATAAATAGGTCACAGATAGGTATATATCACATCTTTTCTCTGGTATGAGAAAATAAAGATGTAAACAAGTCCTAGGATTGTACGTTATATATTGTGAAATAGAAAATGCTCAAAGTAAAATAGGGTGAAGGGGGAAAAATAATGAGATTATAATAAAAAAGTAAGGAAACAAATTTTATGTATATGGGAAGTGGTAGGGTGGGTAGGGCTATGGGAAAAAATGAGAATTAAGTTGTGTCTTATACTCGTACAAATCCCCATTATGGAGTTCAATCACGATGCATACATGTAATATACCAATAAAGATTTTAAAAAAGAAAATAGCAGAGATGAGGAAATACGTCGGATGAACAGCTCCTATTACCACATTGCCACTTGGGATTTTTGCTTTCTTTTTTCTTTTTCAAAACAACTGCATATGTATTACAGCTAAAAAATAATTAGAAACAGAACAATTCTTATAATAGATTTTGTCAACAGTAGGCAGCTGACAAATAGGTGTCGTTTTTCTGCCTAGTGGAGGTAGGAAACAATGCCAGGGCACCAGCCTTTACCTGGCAAGATATGTTTCTGGATCAGACCTCAGGCAGATACCGTGTTCATTCTGGTCTTAATCTTTTTCTGTTGCTGTAGCAGAATGCCTGAGACTGGGTGATTTATAAAGAAATTTGGCTCACAGTTACAGAGGACAGGACATCCAAGGGCATGGTGCAGCATCTGAACAGCTTCTGGGATGAGCCTCCAGTTGTCTTAGCTCATGGCAGAAAGCTGAAGTGCAAGAGGAAGATGTAGAAAGATAGGGAGTGGTGAATTGGGGGCGGGGCTGATAATGACAAGATCCCAGGAGAGTATCAAATAATTCCCAAGTTCCCGTACATAAACCTCCTGTAGGTGTCCATGAGATATGGATGAGATATAAGGACACAGACTACATGAAGAACCTGCTATCACCTCCCTTTCACAGTTGCCCACCCTGTGTCTCTCAAACCCCAGGTGTCCTTCTATTTTTGCTTTTATTTTTTTCTACTCTTGCTCAGCCCAAGTTTGCTATTCAGAGCCAGTTTCTCCTTCACTTTTCACTTTTAATAAACCTCGTCACTGTTTTTGGTTTGTCTTACTCAGTTCTTTGTTCAAGGAAAGAAAGACTGAGAACACATTTAACTGATGAACTATTTCTGAAAGAAGCTACCTGATAACAGAAGGGCAAATAGCACACATTAAAGGGGAAAAGGGAGTAGACCTGGTCTATAACAACAGCTGTCGAACTAACCAATCTAGTCACTGCAAGAGCAAGAATTCGCCATCCCCATGCCCCAAACTCTTCTTAAAGGCCCCATCTAACAACTTCACCACAATGACAGTTAAATTTCAATATGGATTTTGGAGGGAACAGACCATATTCAAACCATTCAATCCCTTAGGAGCTGGCTTCTGGAAGCACAGTGGGAAATGCAGAAGATATAACATGGGAATTAAATAAGAGCCTCAAAGCTGGAAGATATCAATAAGGGCAAGAGGGTATTACTGGAGCAAGAAAATAGGAGTTTCTAGAAAGCAAGTGCAAGTGGAGGTAAATTAAGGGGGATGAGAGTACAGAGCAGGCTAAGGTGAGCTCAGGGTGCATTTCACAAGCCCTGTGTATGGTATGTTTTTCTGCCTGTACTGGTTTCTCTCACTATTCTTTGGATAAGACCCTCTGGAAATCCAGTGGCACAATTCCTTTGTAGTCCAGGGAGGATACAGAACATTGACCTGTAAGACACCAGGTCACTACGCAGGGCAGCGCATGGGCGTGGGAACAACACCCTGGTAACTGGGAGGACACTGCCCCTAGGAGTCCAGGGAAGGCTTTGTGACTGTGATGTAGGGGTGGGACCAGAGAGACAGAGCCAGCGGGCTCACCACCACATTGCTTCTCACACCCAGCAAAAGACATGAGCCTCTTCCAAGTGACCTTAGCCAAACTGAGAGAACCTCTCACCTCTGACATCTCAAAGAGTGCCCCAAACCTGCTCTGTCCAATGAAATAACCACTAGCTGCCTGTGCAACTTAAACTGGAATCAAAATTCAATAAAATTAAATTAACTTAAATACTCATTTCCACATGGAGCTTGTTGCTCCATATTGAACAGCACAGATGATAGACAGTTGCATCATCACAAAAAGTTCAACTGGACAGAGCTGCTCAAAACAAAATATTTAGCTGCTATGGCATTAGTTTGGGCTCTAAGTACACTGAATCTCTTAGTTGGGAAAATATATAATAATTTTAATTTTTTAAATTATAAAGTAGATATTATTAAACTAATACATAATAACTTAACAGAACAGTCCAAGAAATTTCAAGTTCAGAACGAGTGTGTTAGCAAATTAGGGTATTATCTTAAATTCCTAAAGAGTTTAATTGATATTTCTATGTTATTTCCTGTTAATGTGTATTTTTAAAAAATCACACCCTGAAAGGTTTATGAGAATCACTAAAACAACATCCCAGGCACTGGGGAAATTTTGAATAGTGAGCTCTTTTGTCTGTACCCAGAGCGATGCTGTGTGGAGAGCACAGCTGTCCACTGGTAAATGATTCCTGGTGTCTGGGTGGCCTCTGGGGTGGTCTGCAGGCATCATCTCCACTGGCCATGCTACATATTGCGTTAGATGTCTGAGTAGGTTCACTTAAAGCAAGCAGGGCCATCCCACAGCCCCAAATAAAGACATAACACACACCTGTCACATTTTGCACTCATAAATCAGCCAAAAAGGTTCCAAAACTTCCTCCTTAGACTTGGCAAATTCTGTAAGAGGAATGATAAATGGCCATATGACTGTTCACAAAGCCACCTGCAGCTCATCAGCAGTATCGGAAGCCAACCCTTCAAAGAGCAGCTCTCTTGGTTTCAGATCAAAGAGAAAATGGAGGGGAAAGTCCAGACAAATCTTTCACTGCATTGTCTGCTGACTTCCGTAAATGCACACACACACACACATCTTTTACCAGGTGACAGGTGGAGATATATCATCCCCTTAGTTAGTTTATAGGACTCTCCGATAGCCCTTCAATCATTACCTCTAGCCAGTACACATTTCTTCTTTGAATGAAATGATTTATCCTCTTGAATACAATTTATCCCCTTTGTCACAAACATGCAGAGTAGTGATTGAAATCTGGGTTTACTGGTCTTCTTTCACAACCAAATCATCGTCATTGTCGTCATCATCACCATCATCACCTAGTAAAAACTGGAGACACTTGGAATCCATGAAAGGATTTTTAGTATGATAACAGACTACCACTGCTTCCCCTGTGCCAGGGACTAAGTTGGACACTTTTCATGTGTGTTCTCATTTAATTTTCATAACGAACTCATGAGAAGAAACCATTATTACAAATCACTAAGTTACAGAGAAATATAGGCAGTCAGACAAGGCTGGGCCCTTGAGGGGTCAATACCAAAGCTGATGAGACATTACAACTGTGGCTGGAGCATCTGTGGGAGGCCAGGCCTCAAAATAAAGATGAAATGACCAGGCCTACATACTTCCCCAGGGACAAGATAGTAGTAACATCTGGCCCAATAAAAGTTTAGGCAGACATCATTCACCTTGATGGGTGGCCAAGACCCTCAGACCCACCCTTTCCTAAAAGGATTCTCTGTTCTTCGCATATCTACTTGTCATGGGACTTGCTTCTGCACTAGGTCACTATTACCTGCAGCTATATGTGTAATCTTATTGCTGGATCATAATTTTGTCCCACATGATATAAAATGATTTATCTCTATAAAATTTTCTTTGTGAAGTGGGGATCCCAGCAGCCCACTTGGGCCTCTCCTGCCTCTCAGGAGCTTCAGTCTCTCTCTCAGTAAATATTTCCTACTCCTAACTGAGGTGGGCCACCAAAGCTTCTGTCAGGCAAGTCACTGCAGTGATAGCTTCTCACCTCCTCTCTTCCTGCAGCTGCTTGGCCTCGTGTTCTTTGAGCAGGACAGTGTGGTGGGTAGGAAGGGGGTTGAGCCCCCTGTATCATGTGACACCGCGGCCATGTGACCTGGTGGTGCTGCTCTACTTCTCCTGCTCCTGGTTGCGCTCTTGGAGGCTACACAGCAATGCTAAGCTTTGTTGTTCCTCAGAATTCATTTTTAGATTTGGAGGAACACAAACTTGGTATATCTGATATTAGTGGGTGGGAGTTACATTATTTGTCCTACATCAGGTGACGATGCTATATCACCACCATCTATATATCTCCACATTTAGAGGAGCAGGAAAACGAGGGACACACAGGAGAAGTCACACAATACCAATACTAAGGCCCAAACCTCCTGTATTGGATGCCAAGTCTGTCTCTTTCCCAACATTACAGTAATTTCAGTGAGGTGGAGAAGTAATGTTTTTCACATAAAAGGAAAGGAGAAAATATAAGGAGACAAAGCTGAATGCTCCTGAGGAGGCTCATGAGAATGCCTGAGTGAGAGGCTGGAGGACTGAGCTCAGCACCCTTGATTTCTCATCAGGTAGGTTGGCCACCAGAGCTGTGAGAGATTTCCTAGATTATACAACCTATCAAGTAGTTTGCCTTTTAATTAATATTTTCCTCTACGGCACACAGAATGCAAAAGGGATTTTTGTATTGTACTGAAGATCATAATGTGGAAGAGAACAAAAAATTCTGCTTCTCACCAAATTTCCCTAAAAGAAAGTGAACCATTTAGCAGGGAGCTACAGGAGAAATGGAGTGGAAGGCCGTGCCCCATCTGCAAATGGCTCAGGGGTAAGGGGAAGCGGTGTGGACTCACTGATGAAGACCTCTGAGCAGGGGACATTCATATACAGCTGTGTCTTACAGATCAATCAATTTTGGTTGGTTTGCTGATTGCCCTTAATTTATTGATGCCTGAAATACTCCTATGAAGACTTTCCCCTTAGTATAAAACTTTCCTATTATAATTAAAATAAGACAAGTGAGATAGGATGGTACATACCTGTGAAATAGGTACATTTTATTTGACAGGATCGGAACAGTAGAATGTCTATCCGATAAACAATTCAAGTGTATCAGTAAATAGAAAGATCCAGAATAAGACAAGCCTGGATGCACATTTTGGCTCCACCACTCACTCAGCCTGTGTTCTGTAGCATCTGAGACTGGGGATTCTCCCTGCATGTCCTCATTTTACTATCAGAATTAGGAGCCTGACATACTGAAATGTCAGGTCCCCAGTAGGTGCTCCTAGTGTTTGGGCCAAAGAGGAAACGTGTTCATGAAAAATGTATAATATAGCATATTCTCCCGAAAGTTTCCTTTTATCCTCACAATGACCTGTTTTTACTAGGAAGGATGGAAAACTAGAAAGGTTAAATGACTTGCCTAAAATCAGAGCTAGTCAAAAGCTGGAATCAAAATCAAATTTATATGTTGATCTTAGTTGAGCACTCTCACTGCTATAGCATACACTCTCTCAAGAAGCTGAAAGGTGAAGAGGGGAATGATGGCGCTGCATTAATCGTCTCAACTTTTGCCACGGGCCAGTCCACCTTCCCACCTGCACAAGAAATGGCTCTGACTTTAGAAACTGGAAAAAGGCCTCCTTGGCCTCAGTGCAAGCAGAATGACCTCTTGAATTTCCCTGCATATTACAGAGCCTCTGAAGCTGTGCCAGGCGAGCAGTATTGATCACGTTATTAACAGATAACAAGCAGATCTGTGAAGCAAGCACCAGAACTAATTGGATCTGGTTTGCTATAGATTCAAGTTTTCTGGCTGAGCTATGTGCAAATTGAATTAAACCACAGACATGCGGCATCTCTGCCTTCCTGGAGTTCTGGGTGCTGATACGTTCTTTGCGATCCTTTGCTATGAATTCTGGATCAGAATCAGAGAATAAAATGTCCAGTGCTTACTTCAATGGCCTCTACTCACGTAAGAGGAAAGAAGGGAGCGAAACTATTAAATCAGAGGCAGAAAAAGAAGCGGGTGAATATTTGGTGCCAACCATGTAAAAGGCACTGTATTCTATACTTTATATCTTTTATCTTTAAGCAGCACCAAGCATTGGCTGGTTCGTCATTTTTTTATTTTATTGGCACAATGTAGATTATTCATGATATTGTCAGCAGGTACCATCTCTTTACTTAATTTTGTTTTCTTTATTGAGTTTATTGATACATTTTAGGTATATGTTATGATCATAGTCATCCCTGAGAACTTGTACCTGTACATGATATATCTTGACTCTCACTCTTCCTATTCCACTCCCCTGAGAATTTGTTGTCTTCAAGTGTTTTCTCCATTTGCTCTTCCAGAAGATCTAGTGCTTTTGTTTTAATATTTAGATTAATCCATCTGACTGTAGTTTAGTCCACAGTGAGAGACATAGGTCAAGTGTTAGTCTTTGGCATATGGGAAAGCAGTTTTTCCAGCACTACTTATTGAAGAGGGTGTCTTTCCACTGGGTATCTCTGACCCTTTGTCAAAGACAAGATGGCTGTGTTTGTGATTGTTTCTGTCTTCTTGTCTCTCCTATTGATCTTCAGGTCTGTTTCTTTGCCAATATCATACTGTTTTTGTCACGATGGCTCTGTAGTATAGTTTCAAATTGGAGATTGTGATGTGTGCTTTCCTTGTCCTTGTTGCCCAGAATTCTCTTTGTTATTCTTGGTCTCTTCTGATTCCAAATGTATTTTAGAACTGTCTTTAATTCTGTAAGATATGCTGCTGGGAGTTTGATTGGGATTGCATTAAATCTATATAATATTTTGGAAGTATGGCCATTTTCACTATATTGGCTTTTCCTGCCCAAGAATAAGGGATATCTTTCTATTTTCTAATATTTTTTTCAATTTCCTTTTTCCAGAATACTTTTCAATTTACAGTCCTTTTCAATTTACAGTTCCTTTCCTCCCTTCATTAGTGATTCCTTGGTATCTGATTTTTTCAATGCTATTGTGAAAGGTATTGTTTCCCTAATTTCTCTCTCAGTAAGTTTTTTCCTCATGTACAGGAATGTTATTGATTTTTGAGTATTGACTATCTGTAGCTCTGTTACCAAATTTGATTATTAAGTTTACAAACCTTTTGGTGGGGTTGTAGGAGTCTTCTATACAGAGTTTCACATTACCCACAGATATGATAGTTTAACTTCTTTCTTTCCTATCTTTATTCCTTTCATTTCTTTCTCTTGCCTAATTGCTCTGGCTAATGTTTCCAGAATTATATTGAATAAGACTGGTGATAGTGGACATCCTTGTCTTGTTCCTGACTTTAGAATGAAAGCATTTGGTTTTTTACCATATACCATCATGTTGGCTGTTGGTTTGTCATCATGGCTTTTATCAGATTGAAAGACCATCTATTCCAATTTTCTGTATTCCAGTTTTTTTAATCATGAATGAGTGTTAGGCTTTGTCAAATAGTTCCTCTGCATCTATTGAGATGATCATGTGTTTTTTGTCCTCAGCTCTGTTAATGTGATGTATTACATTTATTTATTTGCATATGTTGAACCATCCTTGAATCTCTGGAATTAATTCTGCTTAGACAGATGGATGATGATCTTGATTATTTGCTGTTTTGTGTTTGCCAGTATCTAACTGAGAATTTTTGTATCCATTTTCATTAGGGTTATTGGCCTATAGTACTCTTTTTGGCTGAATTCTTCTCTGCTGTTGGTATCAGGGTAATTCTCGCTTCCAGGAATGACTTTGGGAGTACTGCTTCTTTTTCTATTTCATTAATGAATTTGGAAAGAATGTGCAGTTGATCTCTAAGTCTTTTGTAGAATTCAACAGTGAATACATCAGGACCTGAATTTTTCTTTATTGATGCTTTAAATTACATTTTCCATTTCTATGGGTAATATTAGGTTATTTAGAACTTTATTATCTTCTTTTTTGAGCTATGATAATTCCTGTGTATCTGGGAATGTTTTCCATTTTACTTAAGTTTTCAAAGTAGGTATTAATTTAAATTTCCTCAGGATTGGTTGTAATTTCATCCTTTTCATTCCTTATTGCATGAATTTGGGTCTTTTCTTTCCTTTTTTTTCTGATAAGGTTGCCTAAGGGTTTATCAATTTTATTTAATATTTCAAAGAACCAACTCTTTGATTCATTGTTTTTTGTGTTATTTTCTTAGTCTCAATTACATTAATTTCTTCTCTGATTCTTATAATTTCCTCCCTGATAGCTTTACTTAATTTTTTCTTCTTTTTCTAGAAGCTTGAAGTTCAACGTTAGATTATTTATCCAAACTTTATTCTGTTTTCCTGATGTGAGAATTCACTGTTACACATTTTCCTCTTGGGACTGCTTTCATTGCATCCCATAAATTGCAGCATTTTGTATCAGTATCATCATTTAATTGTTGACTGTTTAATTTCTGCTTTAATTACATCTGTGATCCACTGACTATTTTTAATTGAATTTTTATTGGTACATTTTATATACACATCACAATCACACTCAACATTGGGAATTTATACTAGTATATGACACAAGGTATTTCTCACTTTTACCTATCCCCCTATCCACCCTACTACCCCCACCCCCTATATACATATGCTTTCTTTCTTTTTATAGCATCATATTTTTTCTTTTCCCTTATTACTTACCCCTAATCATTTCTTTTAGTTTCTATCTCACAAAATCTATCACAGATTCTAGAACTCATTTACATCTTCAGAGTCTTATACCAGAAAAAAGATACAGTAGTCACACATCTGTGACCTATTTATTTTATGATCCACTGACTACTGAGAGTATTATTTAATTTCTATGTCTCTATAGGGTTTTTATAGTTTCTTTTGCCATTTATTTCCCAAGTATCATTTTTATTATCCTTTTTACATGAGCTCCTCTAACTTAACTCCTTGTCACCTGAGTCCATTTTCTGTCAAGTACGAAGGGAGGCATAGACCGACTTTTGGCTGAGACTTACAGAGTTCTGACACCTTGCCAAAGGAGACTGCCAGAAGCCTTTCTGTAAGAAATTTGAAATATTCCTAGAAATACATTCCTGCTAAGGGCATTATGGGAAAATAGGCATGTAGCTGAGACCCAGACTCAACTCTTTGTGACTGAAAGAACACAGATATTGAAGAGGGAAATCAACATTCTTACTAGATATTTATTTTCCCAGCCTTCCCTTATAGGAGTGAATACATTAGTAAATAAGACACAAGAAACCATTTAAGAATTTAGGGAAAAGTTACTCTTTCTAAGTAAAAAGGAAAAACAGAAGTGGTGTAATCTTCTCTTGTTTATCTTCATTCTGCCTTACCTATGAATGTGATATCTGGAGTGGCAGTAGCCACATTACGGCCAAGAGACAACACTATGAAAAGAGAAGACCAAGCCAGACCGGGCAGTGAGCCTGACAGCATTGTTTTCCATGACTCTACTAATAATCACCTACAGAATACCTATTACAGGGCAGAAATAGATCTTTGTTGGTTTAGACTTCTGTTACTGAATTTTTTTAAAGCTTAAAGCCAAACATATTCATAACTGTTAAAGCCAAACATATTCATAACTTTTAAACCCAAGAATAGAGTCCTTCCTGGAAGAAGGTTTATATTCAACCTGGTCTGTTGCTTTGCTCTGCTCCCCTTGCACAATGGACTATTGTCATTGTAAAAACCAGAGGATAATGGACAAAATAAAGGTTAAATAGACTCATTCTCTGTAAACATCATGTGCCCCTCTAAAAATCTAATTTGGAAGGAAAGATGATAATATGGATGAAAGCCCTTTAGTTGCAAAGGTAGAGAAAGTAACCACCAGTTGTCTTCTGTGAAATGAAGGAACATCAGGCTTCCCTGTCTATCTGTCAGATGGTCAGATTTGAGGCA
>PVIR01022480.1:0-28163 GCA_004026965.1 Petromus typicus
AAAAACAAGATTGAAGAATTCATACTTAATGGATGTACCTTCAGGACATCTTAAGTGAAATAAATAGGTCACAGATGTGCAAATACCATATCTTTTTTCTCTGGTATGAGAACATGAAGATGTAAATGAGTTCTATATGTAGTAGATATAGAAAATAGTGAAATAGAAAATACTTAAAAAGAAATAGGTATAAGGGTAAATAACGAGGGGCAAAAGAATGTGATAGCAATAAGAAACAAAACTTATGTATATAAGGGGTGGGGGTTGCAGAGTGGATGGGGAAATGGGAGAAAATGAGAAGTCATTCTCCTTTTACTAGAGTCTCACAAAGAAGCAAGCAAACATGTGATCCAGGCTGCAGGGAAAGCTCAAGTTGCCATCAGTTGCAGACTGTACCCACTGTATATTTTCTCTAGTCATACTTCAGCTTCAATTGACTCCTTGGAATTGGCTGGTGCCAGCGTGCTGGCACGAGGCCTGAGGAACATCTTGGTGTCCTTGTCTCTAGAGGTCCACCTAGGCCTCAGTCCTCACACCTTCCAGGGCTTCAGAGTGTCTGAACTTAGTTAAAACTGCCAGCTGGTTGGAATAGTGCCAACACCTTGGGCTAAGTGATTGCTCACTGTGATGGGCTGTTCTGTACATCAGAGGGTGTTTATCAGTATTCCTGTTGATTCCCTGTAGATACTGGCAGCCCTGCCCAGATGTGGCATAAGAAGTCTCTTGTGGGTGAAATGTGGGATGTTTGTACATTTTTCCTGAGATCTTAGCAACTGGGGTGTCACACATTTAGCAAATGGAAGACATTTCTCACCCTGAAGCTAACTTCTTGGAAAGCTCCATCTATATGATTCCTAGCACTTGGAATTTGCTTCTATTTCTCCCCTTAGTTTGAGGAATTCTTATTTGATTCTTGTCAAGAAACTTGTAGCTCAATGTTATTGTGCCCTTAGTGTGTAGATCCAGCCTGGGTTTGTTACTGTTCCAGTGTCTGAGTCTGACTTTTCTTGCTCGTAGAACATTTTCTGGTATATATGTAGTTTGTCTGTGGCAATGTTGAGTGGGAAACTAGAGACTATTCTACCTATATCAATGGTGTGGGTGACAGGAAGGCTATACCTTCAGGACACATACTTTAACCAAAGCCATCTTTGTCTTAAGCCAGCATTAGCTTCTGATGGCTTCAGACTATCTTTAGATGCTAAGGGAGGCAGAAGTAAAATCCTGTATCACTTTGTTTCACAGATCAGATATCAAGATGGGTATTGCATGGATTTCACTCAGATGAGTGTGAATGGCTATGTCAGAAATCCACAGGGCAGATATAAAAGGGCAGGGTGAATCATGTTTCTTTTATAGCAAATGCTTGTAGACATACTGACAACTTAGTTTTGGCTGTGAAATAGGATTGTGAATGTGCTTCTTGCAGGAGGAATTGAGTCAAGGGCAGCTGGTCATTAGGGATCACTGCCTTCATGATATGTGCTATTTGGAAAAGTGTCGGCATAAGTCCGTCATAAGGTCCGGGGTCATGGAAGGAAACAGAGGCACTTGGGGATGAGTTTACAGCAGAAAGAACAGCCTCAGAGGACTGAAGCCCCCTGAGCTGTCTTCCAATAGTCCTTTTATTAAGGATCGATACAAATGAACAGTCTGGGGAACATCCAGATAAGGAGGCTCAGGAATTCTACATAATGAACTTAACAGAAGTTCTGCTTAAGCACTTAACCTGGGAAATTGCTGAATGGCGACACCTTTTTCCTACATAGCCCCCTTCTTGTTTTTATATAACCCAATCATACGAGGTCACATTATGAAGTACATAGAAGTGATACATATATCCATATAGTTAGGTCATATAAAGTACAAAAGTAATACATATATCCATATAATTCCAATCACTTTTCCACTTAAGTTGTTCCCTCACAATATCCAGTCAACCTCCTAAAGTTATAACAGTCTGTCTTAGTTCAACTAAGTCATTAACAGTTTCAATCAGCATTCTGGAGAGATTGATGCAGAACAAGTCCGGTAGTAGTGACAGTGATGGCATTTGTCAAGGGATTAAATGGTAATAGATGGTAGCAGCAATGATGACTCTGCCCAGTCTCTTAGCTCGGTCAGTATGGTAAATACCTGCACAGCCTTGTTGATGGAGGTTACAAGTCTGCTTACTGCTCTCCTCTTCTTTAAATGCAAGATGACTGTGCCTGTCTTAGATGAGAAGTTCCAAGGTGACTCCTTACTCATCATCAAGACATGAGTATCTACATGCCCATGCTCTGGTTTAGGTGGGTAATCTCCTGCATCTCTTACTCATCATTGATTACCAGCCTCCTCAAAAAAGGGTTATACTATAGGCACTGAAGGGGGAGCGCAGCTGTAACTCTTAAGCTTTGCAGGCTACCTTTGTTGATAAGCTCAGTACTGATTTTATGATCACAAAATTTTAGTGACTTATTTAGAAAAAACCATCTACACGATGCACATTTCAGACCTGTTGCAGTGGCTATAAGAAAAAGGAGCGCTAGGACTCCTGTGCAAATTCATGATAACCTAACATTCTCTGGATGTTAATAACACAATAAGCATATAATTTGCATAATGCATATTAAAACTCTTGTCCCTGATTAACTCAAATGTTTCTTATCAGCAATGTATATAGCATATGCCAAAGCAGGTCCTTTACATTTTCCCAAGTCCTGCTTCTTCAGAAGATTATGTTGTCATTGATCGGGTCTCCAAACCACAGGGAAATAAGAACTGCGTCCATTTCTTCAACAGGTATGCTGGTAACTACAGCTAATTCCTTACTTCATGAAAACAAACTTTAAAAAAGTTAAATCAAAAATTAAATCAAAAGTCACACTTGCATTTATTCAAATATATATGCACGACACAGAAGAGTTTTCAGTATTCCAATGAAGGCTTTTAGCAATAAGTAGAGTAGAGGTACACATGTCTGAAAGCTATGTTTTTGATATTTCTTATTGAGCCATTAAACATCTGGAAATGCCACTTGAGCTATTTTCCTCAAATAGAACAAAAAAAGGCTCTTATTAATGACATTTCCATAGGAAATAATAATTGAGGATTAATACTCAAACATTGTCACAAATACTCAGTCTGCTTCATGTGAAGCCTACTACATTTCACATGGTGGAAGATTTTGAATCTATCTGATTGTAACACTTTCCCTCAAACCCATGAGTATAAAGCAAAAACAATTTAAATGAAATAAAAAGTAATACTAGAAGAAATCATAAACAACCATATTTCTGATTTTTTTTCCCTGCAAACAATGCTTGTCTTTACCAAAGTAAATAAGAATCAACTTCTACTATATAATTTTTAATCTATCTTCCTCTTTCTTTGGTTTTAAAACTCTCATATTCTAGGTTCCAGGGAGCCAACTAGGCTCATTTACTGTTAGTTACATTTGGGTCTCCCCTTATGACTCCTCTATTAATAGAATTAGAAGTATTACAAATTTAATAAGTTAATTTAGTCCACTTACCTCACCAAAAATTAGAATTATGGGTAGATATAAAAGGGCAGGGTGAATCATGGTTTTCAGTCCAGGGTAAAACCTCAACCGGTTTTACCGTTGATTCAGCTGTATTGGTGAATTTTTTCAGCTGTCTCCACTTTTCTTCAGTGGTGTTCAGTTTCTTCGGCCTTGAGATTTTTCACTGAGACCCACAATTTTACATGACCTGTGGAAATGTAGGCATATTCTCGCCCCCACCGAACAGTTCCTGGTTTCCATTTATTAGACAGGACGCCTTTATAATTGGCTGTTATAATTTTTGCTCCTTCTGTATATTCCAATGTATATCACTGGCTGACAAGCCATGAGTGTCAAGATTTAAAAAGTTTAGAGTTAAGAGTGCCTTGTGAAGTTTTTGCCTGGGAGTCCTCATACTCAATTCTTTTTTGTTTTAATAACATTTCTCACAAAGGGCAGTAAGCTTGTTCAACTGCTTGTCCAGTAGGATTGAGGAATTCCAGGGACCTGTTCAATATTTTGCTTCAGAAATGATTGAAGTTTAATGGAAGTGTAAGAAGGAGCGTTGTCAGTTTTTAACCAATGTGGTTTCCCCATAACAGCGATAGTTTTTATAAGGTGGGAAATAACAGCATCTGCGTGCTCAAAACTTAAAGCTGATGCCCATTAAAAACCTAAGTATGTGTCTATAGTATGATGTACATACTTTAATTTTCCAAATTCCTGAATATGGGTGACATCCATTTGCCACAAGTCATTACTTTTCAGTCCACGAGCATTAACACCATCAAAAGTTTGAACAGAATAAAATGAACAGGAAGGATATGTTTTAACAATATATTTAGTCTGTTGCCATGTAGTAGCAAAACGATGTTTAAGGCTCTTACTATTAGCATGATGTGTCTGGAACCGTGTAGCGGCAGCAACATTGCCAATGAGTTTATCAAAAGTGTCGTTGCCAGCCACCAACGGTCCAGGCAGCTGAGAATGTGCAAGAATGTGAGTAATATATTAAGGAAATGTTCTTTGATGAATCAACTGTTGTAAGTGAAGTGTATTTAATTCAGAACCATCATCAGGAATAAAAGCTGTTTAAATACTGTACAACCCTTTCAGCATACTGAGAATATGTAATGTTTAGAGGAATAGAGAAATCTACTAAAACCATGAGAATAGCATATACCTCAGCCTTCTGAACTGAATAAGGAGTTTGAACCACTTTAACTCATCAGAAAGATATCCAGCCATTCCTAGCTTATTAGCACCTGTAAAGAAAGTTCTTGCTCCTAGGAGTGGCCTATGTTTGACAGTTGTAGGGAGAATCCATGAGGTTTGCTTTAAAACCTGGAATATTTTCCCTTTAGGATAGGAATTGTGCACTTGTCCTACAAAATCAGTCAGCCATTTGCCAATTTTCATCAAGGGCATATAGCTGAGAGATTTCTTTAGTTGTATAAGGAACAATAATAGAACTAGGATCATATTCAGATAGCTGTGGAACCCACAACCAACCTTTTGAAAATAATTTCATGAATTTTTTCTCCATAAGTTTTTAATCTTGTTTTATTAGGTAAAATTTGTCACTCTAAAATATTTTCTTCCTTTTGCATAATTACACCCATAGGTGAGTGAGGAGATGGGGAGATAACAAAGTTAATTGAACAAGTTAATTCTAATCATCTCAGACAGGCACTGGCAACTCATTGTTCTACTGGACGGAGTTCGGCCTCTGAGGCTGGAGTTAATTGTCGGGGACTATCTGAGGATTACCTCGTAGAATTTGGAATAAATTAGTAAGATCTGCATCAGCTAGGCCTAGCATAGGCCTCAACCAATTTATATCATCTAGAAGCTTTTGAAAATCATTAGAGTTTTTAAGGTATCTTTTCGAATCTGAATTTTTTTGTGGATGGATTGCTGAAGCTGTAACTTTATATCCTAAGTAGTCAACTACATTGCCTTGCTGGATTTTTTTCAGGAGCTATTTCCAAGCCCCAGGATTCCAAAATATTTTTCATATCTGTCCAAATTACTGCTAATTGGTCTTGGCTTTCTACTGCCACAAGAATATCATCCATATAATAGCAGTAGAAAAACAGATTCTGATCTGTTGTAATGGTTGAGCAACAAAATACTGGCATAAAATAGGACTATTTATCACACCTTGAGGTAATACTTTCCACTGATAATGCTTAACAGGTTTAGCATTATTGAAAATAGGTACAGTAAAAGCAAACCTTCCCTTACCTAGAGGTTGTAATGGAATAAGAAAGTCTTTAAGATCTATCACTAGCAAAAAGCATTCTCTTGGAAGCATAGAAGGTAAAGGAATTCCAGACTGTAATGGTCCCATAGGCTGAATGATCTTGTTAATAGCCCTTAAATCAGTTAATACTCTCCATTTCCCTGACATTTTCTTTATCACCAAAAACAGGAGAATTCCAAGAACTAGTAGATTCTTCTATATGACCTGCCATCAACTGCTCTTCCACAAAGGTCTCCAAAGCCTGTAGTTCTTCTTTAGTTAAGGGCCACTGCTCAATCCAAATAGGAGAATCAGTAATCCATTTTAAAGGAAGAGCAGTTGGCATAGGAGTGGCCCCTATGATAAACTTGGATAACCTAAACACAGATATCCCTTATGAGTAGATTTATAAATTATTTTTTAATATTATCTGACAAAGTAGGAATGTACATTTGTGCTCCCCACTGTTGTAACAAGTCCCTTCCCCACAGATTCATGGCAATAGGGGCAACAGAAGGCTGTAAAGTGGCCTACTGTCCATCAGGCCAGTGACACTTCAAAATGTTAACACTTTGAGAAATATCACTAAGAGTGCCAAGTCCAGTAAATTGAGTATGAATCCTTTCAAGGGGCCAAGATTCTGGCCAAGAAGTAGTAGAAATAATAGAAACATCTGCTCCAGTATCCACCAGACCTTCAATAGGTATATTATCTAAAATAACAATCATCTTAGGGTGATCTTCCTAAATTAAGATTTGCCAAAAATCTTGTTTGCTTGTACTGTCAAACCCTTCTTTTCTAACCTCAGGATGAACCTTCCCTCTTTCGTATGGTAACAAAAGCAATTGTACAATTCTTTCTGCTGCTTCTATTCGTATAGTTGTCTCTGCCTTTGCAAAAATCTGAATTTCCCCTCTATGGTCCTCATCAATTATTCCAGGATGTACTTGTAAACCCCTTAAAGTGAGATTATTTCTTCCCAATAACAGTCTCATAGATCCAGGAGAGATTGGACCATAAACTCCAGTGTGAATTCAATATAAAGGAATTTTGGGAGGTAGAAAAATATCATGAGGCACTGGAAGATCTAGGGCTGCACTTCTCTTAGTAGCATGCATTAAATCTCCAACATGGAGAAATTGGGCAGTTGGCTGTTCTGGGCTGGATTGATCTGCAGGTGAGCCAAGCCATTGCTGACAGGAAATACCTGGCTCATATTGTTTGTCTGAGGGCCCCAAGCTAGGCCCGTTTTCAAGTTTTCCAAAGGCAGAAAATTATTTTGCATATCTTGTGTTGACTGACATTCAATTGCCCAATGGAAACCTTTTTTACATTGAGGGCACAAACCAGGAGGCACATATTTTTTCTCCTGACCTCCTTGGCTTCTATGTCCCTGACTTTTAAGTTGCCTGCAATCCTTTCTGATATGTCCTATCTTTCCATGTTGGTAACATTTATTATTTCCTTGTAACCCCTGAGCAATAGCTTACCCTATAAGATTAGCTTGGAAAGATGGAGAGTCTAGGTCTGCAGTAGCTTTAACTCAGTCCTCAAAAGGAGCTTCTTGAGCCTTCAAAGGATGTATAGCGCTGACGTTCAGCATTAGCATTTTCAAAAGCCAAGGATTCAAGTAAAATCTTCTGTACCTCTTGATCTGCAATAGTTCAATATACAGCAGTAGTCAACCTTTGTAAAAAATCAGCATAAGGTTCTACAGCACTCTGCATAATTTTAGTAAAGGCAGTAGCCCTTTTTCTTGGCTCTTCAACCTTATTCTAAGCCCTGAGAGTGGCAAGGTGACACTGTACAATTGTAGCATCTTCATACTGTACCTGTCACTGTAACTCAGCATATGGTCCTTATAACAACATTTCTTGAGTTATGGCAACATTTGTCTGTTCTTTCACTCCATGTCAGAGGCTTCCTCTCTCCAAGAAAGCCATTGTAATTGAGGTCCTGCCTCGAGAACAGTAGTAACTAAATCTTTCCAGTCCCTGGGAATTATTTTATAGGTATTAGCCCAATTACTGATGATTTGTTGAACATGAGAGAATGCATTCCGTAAGAAACCACTGCTTCTTCAAAAGTTTTTATATCTTCAGATTTTGGGGAAGTGCAATTCAGCTGACTATACCCATTGGGATATTGCTGATTAGGAGACATTTGTTGGATTGTAACTGGAAACATAATTAAGGGAGAAACATAATTTGTCAAGGGATTCAGTAAAATAGCACCTCCTGCCACTTCCCCAGCCATCTCTAGTGGAGGCGCTGAGGGTTCGCTATATTCTAGAGGGAATAAATTTATTTTTTGTTTCTTCAATTCTACTGCTTCCCCAGCCCTCTCTAATGGAACTGAGGGTTCCCTGTTCTCTACAGGGAATGCCAATGTCTTTTGTCTCTGCAGTAGCTCAACCTTACCCTGCAACTTCCTCATCTGAATGGTTAAGCTCTCAACTTCATCCTCTTCACTATCAAAACTACTTTCACTTAGGTTTTCCCTTAGTGGAGGAGGTAACAGTTTTTCCTCCAGTTCTTCCTCTTCACTATTGCCTGTAGCAGCAGTTGAGCATACTGTTTTATCATAAATAGAAAATTTCCCATTCCCTGCTATAATGCCGAAGTCTTCCACTTACCAAGGAACTCACCCTTCAGTCCCCAGGCATCTGGTCCTCTGAACCCTTTCCTCATTGGGTGCCACTTGTTGGTGTAAGTCCGCTGTAAGGTCCAGGGTTGTGGAAGGAAACAGGCACTTAGAGATGATTTTTCAGCATAAAGAACAGCCTCAGAGGACTGAAACCCCCTGAGCTGTCTTCCAATAGCCCTTTTATTAAGGATCAATACAAATGAACAAAGTCTGGGGAACATCCAGATGATAAGGAGGCTCAGGAGTTCTACATAATGAACTCAACAGAAGTTCTGCTTAAGCAATTAACCTAGGAAATTGCCAAATGGCTATACCTTTGCCTACGGAAAAGTGACATGCAGAGGTTCAACAGCCTTAACTTGGGTATAAAGTATGAGAATCAACTATGTGGTTTAACTCTAGTTAAGCAACTTCTTTGGATGGATGCAGAAGGCTTCAGATCTACTAAAGTCTATACTTAGGCATGAAATATTCTCCCTAAACTGATCACAATAAACCATTGTGGCTAATGGGAGAGGTCAACTTGGCAACTATGCAGGTTGCCTAAAGATGTCAATCTGTGTGCATGTATCTGTTGAAGTCCAGGCTGTCTGATCAGAGAATGCCTTTTCTGTGGGTAACCCTGGAGATACCTTGGACCTGCCAAGAGAACAGTCTAGGTAAGCATGCCTTTGATAGGTCATGCTTGCCTTTCAATGTTTCCTATTCCTTAAAACAGTGAATATTTGAGCATGCTCTGTCCTGGAACCATTTCAAGAGTATTTTTTTGCCTGCTTTGTGGAAGATATCTAAGGTGGACAGTCAGTAGTGTGAGAGCTTAATTTCAGGGTCATGGGGTTGAGCCCATGTTTGGTGCCAATTAGAAGGAAAGAGAAAAAGATGTTGCTGGAGACCTCTGCACTGGTCCTGGCCTCCTGAAAACCAGTACCATATCCATAATATAGGTAAGTGGGAATTAGAAACACAAGACTTTAGAGAAACCAAGTCTGAGACAGATGTAAGATGCCCTGGTGAGCAAAGGCAAAGACCGCTAAGGTCATCCAGTGTCTTATTTTTATAAGCATGGGAGGAGGGAACCAGGTTGGCCTTGGCACACCTGCTTATAACAAGTATCAAGCAGGGAGGACTGTAGAATGAGGGCACAAGCATATCTTTTCTGAAGAGAAAAATGTTTAATTTAGAAGGAAAAAAATTAATTGGAGTCAGTTGACCTTGGCTGGAAATGAACTTGGCTGAGCCCTGCTACTTTGTGGGCTAGGACGTAAGTCTCAGAAGTCATTAGCAAAGGAGCAATATTAACCCAACTCTATCTGACATACCCAGTTGTGTAAGCCTCAGTAAGACTCCTGAAATAGTGTACAGATGATTTAGAGGCCAAGAAGCTTCTGCCACAGTATTGGGAAATACTCACCATCTTCTGCTAATATTTAGAAGAGGTGTCTAATACAGTGGACCTGTGATCCACTTATATTTGCCATTAGTGTGGCCTATTCTGTTTCACTATATAGAAAGAACATATTTCTCCATTAAATTATTCTGCTTTGTGAAGCACTTTTCTCTAGTGGTCTGCATGTATCTAGTGCAATCTTCATGAAAATCTGGACATTCCTAGAAGTCTTTTTAGTAGCTCCCATGTGCAGATATGGTTCTGATCTTAGGTGATGGAAATCTAGGACATTTCCATTTAGAATCTTAATTTTCCTGGTGGAATTTGAGTTTTAAATACTGACAACTCCCTCTGTCCTTCCCCCAGTGGTCTGGATAAACTCCATTTGGAACATGAAGTTACTTCATGGAGATTTACTTGGTTAGATTACTTAACTGCCTTTACAGATACCAACTACACCAGTAGATTGAGTAGGTCTATGTTTTAGCGTACTGACCTACGCTGCTTCCTTTCATGGTCATGGAAAACTCCCAGTGATAGGGCTGTTACTCCCCATCTTCAGCTCCAGTGGTGCAGTTAAACATAGCAAGTGGTCATAACTGTCATCCTGGAACTAAAAAGGCTGGAATATGGTGGGAGACGGTCACTGAGGGCAGCTGAGGTTAGAATTCAAAGCTGGCTCTCCAGCACAACTCTGGAAGTGGCTTGATCAGCTCAGCTGAATATAAAATACTTCTGAAATTCACTGGATATGGAGGCTATATATTTATCCCAATATTTTATATCTGGCTCATTTGACATAAACAATTGTACAATTTTTGTCTGTTGAAGATTCTTTTGCACTACTTTCAGTCGTGGAATGAAGCCTGCTTACAGAATTTATAGGACACCAGCCATCACAGTGGCAGATGTGTATTTCAGGATCCTATGTTTTTCATTACATCACAGAAAGGAAACATAAGGGAGTGAGCTTGGGGGGAGCAGCTATACCTTGATGTGGGATGTGAGGAGGTTGCAGGGCAAGTGAATTGGGGTCCTTCTTAGATGGTGCTGACACAGCCCGCTGTGGTGCTGAGGCAGAAGCCTCAGTGAGATGAGAGCAAATGGATGAAGAAGCTGGACAAAGGGAAGTGTGGGTGGAGGAAGGGGGAGCTAAGGTCTCCTGAACTGACAGTTTGAGAGCAGAATAGACTAAGGCCCAAGTGGTTAATGTTTGAGGGGAAAGATAATCCCCTCTTTGCCTGAGTTCACAAATAGTGGTCCCCACATGTCCCTATGCTTCTAAATTAATTGTCCCTTCCTTGGGAAAAGATGGGATGTGTATTTCTACATCTTTTAGCAATTTTATCACATTTGTTACCAGAGACACAGCTTGATTGAACGGCAATTTAAGCAGTTTGACAAAGTTACCCTGATCTGATGACAGATTGACCCATGTTCTTGACTGAGCAGAGTACCTCCACCAGATGCACTGGATACCAGGGTCCCGCATGTATGTCTGAAATGGTCTTGAGAGAGCCGTGTGCTGTCCCTTTTACTTGAAGCTTGTCTCACAGGCAAATTCACCAGTGGATATGACTCAAATCCATGTTGGGCATCCAATATAGGGAACTGGGGAAGGGGAAGTTACCAGATCTTCTGCAGTTAAGTTGTAGTATCCTCTGAGCCCAAAAGCACAGGGCAAAGTAATTAATAGAAATGAGACTTAAAGAAGCAGAGCTTGATCCTGATCCTTGATACTCTGGGTAGCAAAAACACACAACTGCTTGCCAATTAAATGACTTGTGGAACAGAAAGAGCTACCATTGGATTCCGCTTATGCCCTTATGCCCTATCTCTACCCTAGCTTTCCTGGTTCCTTGCCTATTTTGGGCATTCTGAGTGTGGGGATCTTTTAGCTCTTTTACTCTATAATGGTGAGGAGCAACTTCCAGGAGCCACCTGCTCTCAATTTCTAACATCTGTTGCACGAATTCTTTCATGGTCCAGACAAGTATATGGTAGAGCATCCAGCATGGCTGCTGCTCAGAGGGAGGAGTTGGAATGAATGAACAGTCTGCTGCTGTTTGACCATGTGGTCGCCACTGCATGTCAGCCAGGGTATGTGGTAGAGGAACGCAGCAGTGATGGCCTTGTGCATGCACATGTAGTCTCCCTGGCAGGAGCTGAGCCCCACCTCCATGCACTGCAGAGCCCCTCCAGCTGCTCCTCCATGTCCTGGGCTCAGTACATGGAGCAGAACTCCACAAAGTTCTCATAGCACCACTGGGAAGAGTAGCCACTCTCGGCCCACTGTGTGTTCAAGTTCTATAGAAGCAGGTGTTCACCACCAAGGAGAAAGAAGTAGACTCAGGCACTGAAGGCATGAAGGACCTTTTTTTGGCTCAGTAGAGGATGGAGTTGTTCATAGAAAACCTGAGGTCCACTGTCTGATCTGAACAGCTGTCTTAGGCCAAGATCATGGTAGACAGCATGGGGCTCACCAGCAGCTCAGCCATCTTCAGCTCCCCAAGGTGAGACTTCCACAGGGCTAGAGCTGCTCCAGAGCCAGCAACAAGGTCTCCTACTGCGAGATTATGTGGAGGTTCTAGGAAATGGAAGTGCACTAGATCATGGTCCTTAAGCTCTTCAGCAGCAGCACAACATTGCACAGGCTGGTCCTCTGGATCTTGAGTACTGTGATCTCCTCCAGCTGGTGCTATTAGTCCTAGGCCATGTACAGGCAGAAACACTTCCCTGTAGCCACGTGGCCTGCCCAGCCAGCCCATTGGTTGGTGGAGGGCTTGCTGCACGGGTTGATAGTGAATGACTCTATGCCTGTGTGTGGATGGTAGCTCTTGTTTGCAAAAGCCTGTGTCCAAAATGTAAATGATTCCTTTGAGAGTGAGCATTGTCTTAGTGATGTTGTTGCTTTAACCACATTTCAGATATGAAGCGGTGTGGACTGGAAGACCCTTGTCTGTGTGTCTGAGGGCAGGTTGGCATAGATGGGCAGCAGTACAAGCTCTCAGACCTTGGAGCCAAGAAGTGGCAGCGGTCCCAGAGCATCTCACAGATGGCCTTGATCTCTTCCTGGCCTGTCAGGAACACCAGGATGTCCCCAGGGTGCTGTCATGTAGACCTGCAGCACCAACACCACACAGGTAGTTGGCCTCAGGAGCCTTGGTATAAAAGATGTCCACAGGAAACCTGGGACTTGGAATTCAGAAGATGGGGCAGCACTAAAGAAGGGAGAAAATTGAATAGTGTCCAGTGTGGCTGAAGCTACCAGGACCTTGAGCTCAGGACACTAGGGTCGTCTTAACATGAGCCTGACAGTGGTCTTCTGGCTGACTTCCCATGAGTCTACTTGAGTCAGATGATGATTCTTGGGAATTTATACATCTTTAGGATCATTGTGCCTTTTTTTTTTTTTTTTTTTTTTTTTTTTTTGCTATACTAGAAATTTACAGTGGCGCCATTGCTAAGTACTGAGTGTGGAGTGAAAAATGTACACTTGTGCCATGGTGGACTCTGGAGTCTGAGTCTTCTCTGCATCTTTCAAGTTCATGTTCATTCTTGAAGTCTAGAAGAGCACGTGAGGTGGTTGCGCTTTGGTAGCTAGAACCATGTTAGAACTGGAGAAACTTTTCAGCTGAATTTCAGTGTCCTTGAAATAAGCTTTCCCCTTGTAAGTCAAAGCATATCATTTGCCTTGTAATCCCTGATGCACTGGGCAATGTGAGAGGATGAGATACCAAGCTCTGTACCCATGTTAGGAGGGACCTCTGAGAGGTGACACTTCAAAGCATACCTCATGGTATAAAATGACATTCTTGTGTGTTGACCTCAAGCTTTTATTCACAGCTGTATGAAACAAACTCAGTGACCACTTGTGGAAGGGGGAAGGCATCTTTTATACACGTGGCAAAGTGGTGGTACCTATCAGATGGCATTCTGCTCTCTTTTTTACCCAGTGATTAGAAATTTTCCTGTTTTTCATCATCATCAGGATGAAAAGACTTTGTCCACCCTGCTAAAGAGTGTATAATTTTGTTTTTAAAGTAAGAATACATTTTATTTCCTACATTCTAGAAATCTGGAAGTAAGGCTGGCACACACCCTTTTTTTGTGTGTGTTACATAATTAGAGGACAAAAGATTAGAAACTAAATGAGATGTTTTTGCAGATTAGATGTTTTGTAAGGACAGCTCTATAAATTTTATTTAAAGACATTAGTACAGAGCAAAATAAACTACAGTCCACCAGTGACTCAAACACAACAATACACTGAATATATGCAAATTGAGACAATGTCTTTGTTATATTAAAGAACCTTCACGTGTTGTTTTTAATACCTCCTGACCACATAAAGTAGGCAAAGTCTCAATAACCTGGCAAGGATAAAGTTCTCTAGAAGCTCACTTCATGTTGACCTAGTGTATGTGGAATGGTTTACCACTCTTTGGAGAATGATATATTCTCCACTGAATGGTATATTTTACCACTCTTTGGAGGAGTATATTCCTCATCTTTATCATTTCTACAGCTTTGCAGGAAGCAGAATCTTACAGTGGAGCAAGCTGGGGGAGGGGGTCACTCAGAAATGTCCCTGGGACTCATACTTGTGTAAGGGGAGGATAGAGCCAGCATTGAGTGGAGGAAGAACCTGGCATAAAGCAAGAGTCTGACAGCTGAAGTGGTCAAACTTGAGATTGATGAGGTTGGAATCTGATATTCCACCAGTCCCACTGAGTGTGGGTCAAGGAACACCAAGCCATTTTCATGAATGGGGACTTACCCTTCCATGATGTGGGAGTGTCTGTGTGATACATTACCTTGTCGACTAAAATCTGTTCTTTGGGCCATATAAAATCTATTTTTCCACATTTGAGAAACATTTCATCCACAATTTGGATGGACATTTCTTCCCAAAGAGAAATCCAGGAATAAGAGGCTTGGTGGGATAAACTTTAGTTTTTATTCTAGTTGGTCTCAATGTTGTCGTCAGCTATGTTGGCAACTTTTCTATTGGTAAGAAAAAATGTCTGAAACCTGTGACTTAAACTTTGGCTCATAATTTCAGAAGGTTCAGTGCATACTCTTCTGGCTTCAGGGCAGAAATGGTGTGGTGGAGGAAAGCTAGTCAACTGGTGGCCAAGAATCGGAGACAGAACGAGCTGTCTCCTATAATGTCCCTAGTGATCCACCTCTTCCTAAAAGGTTCCATTTCTTAATAGTACATTTGGTTATGAATTTATTCACTGAGTATAGCAGTGAATATAGCCCATGATTCAACTGCCTTCTGAGAGCTCACCTCTAAATACATGAGCCTTTGAGGGATGTTTGAGGTCTACACCATGACATTCTGCTCTTGGTCCCTGGCTCCTTCTGAAGATAACTTTTCTGTTTCACCCCCCTCTCCCCATCCCAACTAGGCCTCAACTCCTTACCATCAATTCAGTTGACAATCAGTGGATTAGTCCATGGAGTATCAATCCCATTCTCCAATGACCTTTTGAAAGCCCAACCTCTTATCACACGAGTTTTGTGAGGACACCTAAACCATAAGACCAGCATTTGTCATCTCTTGATTGTAGTCCTGGTTCACCATCCTGTCTTGTTGCCTTCTTCAGGTAGCACTTCTTATCTGTTTGGCTTAGCATCTTGAGTGTGCATGCCTCCTCCCTGTGTGAAGTGAGAGTTATGTGCTTCTCCTGTTCACTTGCCATCATAATCAGAAAAGTTCTGCCAAGAAGTATTGAAGTGGATCCTCTGTATTAAACATTGTTCCCTGACCCAATTATGGGTCACTAGTCATGGATTTTATGGCTTATCAAGGTCAAATATCTATACCAAGATAATAATTTTTCTCTTTTGCTCTGTGGACATAAGGAACGCAAAGTGTCCCTTGGCAGAAAAATCGTTGCTGCTTTTGTGTTCTGCAGGATTGGAGGTCCTGATCCCTGAAATGGGCAGAATCATGCATTCTTAACAGGAGCCATTGAGAATGATGGCAAGTGGGCCGTTGCTTTGCTTGTTCCTTCTTACTGGATACTGTGACAATGACAGGGCCTTTCTAAAAGTACTTGCATCAAATGTATGCTGCACTCGGGAGGCAGAGGCAGGAGGATTGCTGTGATGTGAGTTTGGGGGTTGGTATGGGTATAGCATCCTGTCTATAGCAAATACCTGAAGTGGCCTGTTTCAGGCATAGTTGAGACACCATTCTAGCTATTTAGAGTTAGACAACTTGTGTAGTAAATAGTATAATCGATGGACTTCAGGGTTATTAGCCGTATGGGCATGTTTTCTATTGGAGTGGATGCCATCTAATTTCTATGGTACACTGTGCTCTGGATTGAATGCTCTAAGTCCTTAGTGGTGCAGGATAAAGAAATTTATACAATGGACTGGTATCTATTTTTCTTCTGAGAACTAAACATGGGTTTCAGCTGTACTATGAAAACCAGTGGTGGTCAGCTTTCTCCAGGAGGCACCATAGAGAGCAGAACTGTACTGGGAGCTTGGCATTATTCGCCCACTGGACAAGTTATTCATAGGGGCCAGTCATTTTCTGCTCTCTGGAAAGTTCAGTGAATACTGATGACCCTGACAAAGATGTCATTCCTTCTCTTTCTTGGTGTTTGTCACTGGTGAAAAGAAACTTCATATCTAGTTCTCCTAAAGGGCCCTCACCATAACAAGTTTCAGAAGAATCTGAGGTTAATTCTGTGGCTTCTAAAAGATGTTTGCAGGTAACATGACTTCTACTATCTCCCAACTGAAGTCCCTGGGCCATCCCTTTGGATTTAGCCTTGCCAGTCAACTTCAGATGTAAGCACTGTGCTTTCTAGCAGTGCTTCCTGAGCACATGTTTGTATGTAGATCTCTGAAAGACCCTTGGAAACATTTGGATAACACTGTATCACTTGGTTTGTGTTTCATGAAAATTGGTCCAAGTGCTATACCTGTGTCCATGGCTCCCATTTTGATCTTCCCATGGGTAACAGGCAGCTTGAGAAGAGGGTGATGTGTTCAGTCTTTTTCGTGTCTTTGTCTACCAGACAATTCATTAGTTCCTACTCATGAAACATGTAGAGATTGTGAATCTTCCAGAAGAACTGGACAAAGCCTCTTATCATCTGAAAGTCTGTCCACTGGAAGGATTGTACACACCTGTTCAGTGTTTATGGAATGCTCTGTAAACCATAGCCGTACTGTAGTTTGTGTTTCTTTAAACGTATCTAAAGGATGTGGGTGAGTTATAGAGAACTAGTGAATCAATGGGAGAAGGATTTGGAAAATGGTATTTTTGGAGTAATTCAGAATTGGTTTTTGTTATCCATCATGGTGCTTCTCACTATGAAACCCACATCACTGATCATGAAGGGGTTTTATCTGCCATCAAATTGGATCCCTAGTAGAGTCCAGCAGCCTGAGAGTAGTGTGGACTTGACCTGGCATCACAGACGCATGGGTTGTGGTTTCTCCTTGGGAGTGTATGAGTCTATGACAAACAGATGCCACAAGAATCCAATGCTGGGATTCAAGTCTCCTTGTCTGTAAAGGACAAAGCAGCTTGTACCTGATATACCCAGCCTTCTCTTTCTCTAGAATAGACTTCAAACTGGCAGGTCATGGCTTATTTGGTAAATGGGTCTGAGCAGCACCTAAATCTGTGTATACTTAAAAGCGTGTGCTGTCTCCAAAATCAAAAGATACGCACCTGGCATCCAGCCACTTGCTGCCTTGCCTGGTGGGCAGGCACAAGGTATAACGTCTTCCACTCTAGCAGACGTCTTCATTTGCCAAAGCCACTGATATCACAGGCCCTGAACTTTCTGTATGTGATGATATTGCATCTTTTGGTACTTAAATCTTGCTAAGTCATCTGTCTGAAGGTGCTTGTTTCTTGTTTCACAAATTAAATAATTCCCCAGTGATATGGAGCAGGGTGGTGGGTTATGGAATATCAAAGCACAAGTTGCTACTAATTCATGGACAGAGCATGAGAGTTGACTTAAATGTGTATTAAAAGTGCTGTTTCTGCCAACGAAGGCAAACTTCAGTGGGTACATGTAATAGAAGTAGTGCTTGCTAGTCTCTTTATATTTTGTCATTAATATCAGATAAATGAGGCTAAGTCATGCCAGTATCTTTGTCTCATAAGATGAATATTTCTGGTATCTTTCACTTATCCCTGCCTACTCCATTTCCTAACGTTTTGTCATTTTGCTATGTATTTAGCAAAGTGTAAATGTACTAGTCAAGCAAAACTTTATGAAATATCAAAAGTCAATACCTGTATATTTTTTCCACTGAGTTTTAAAAATTGTAGTGAGAATATTTACCATGAGTTTTAACAGTATGACACTTTACGTGTAAATACAGTGAACTAGCTTTAACAAATTGCTCAGAAGCTCCCTAGAACTTAGTATGTAAAAGTGAGAACTGTTTATACCTATAAGAACTCCACTGACTTTTTTTTCTGGTACCTAGAAGGAGCCACTACCACTGTCTGTTGCAAACTGCAGAGTTCATTGCCAAATGTCTTTTTACCTCAGAAGAAATAGGCATTTGGGGAGCAAGAGGTCCTTGTTATCCCTAGTTTGAAGTAGGTCTGTAGTCAGACTCCCTAAGTAGAATCATGCGTATTGTCTTCGGCTGTTGGGCTGAGGTTCTGAATATGAATAAATTATTTCCAGAGGTTCTTAGCATGAGATTTTTCCTGGACCTAAAAATTGTAGGAAAGTGGTTTTTTTTTTTTTTCTTCCATATATATGTGATACTGCTTTGGCTCAGTTCCGGAGAAATCTGGTCTTCCTTGAACTCCCGACCATTGTTTTTCCCCCCATAGTTTATCGGTATGTCTTACGTGTCCATTATATTCAACACTGGGAATTTGTTCCTATACGTGATGTATCTCGGTTCTTTTTTCCATTTCCTCCGTCTACTGCTAATTACAATAGCTTGGTTCCTGTTTTTTCCTCTTCTCATATTGTTAATGAATATAAATTATGGTCTCAGTTATTCACTGCAAAGTCGTTTAACTTCTTAATCATCTTGGTCATAAGTCTGTTTCCCTTACAGCCAGAAAAGTTGGTATATGAAGGTTTGCCAGTGAAACAGAACCAATAGGATATAGAGCTGTAGGAAGACTTGCACAAAAATGAATTTAACAAGTCCTAAGCTAAGCCGTCTGCAAACCGGAGAGCCAGGAAGGCTGAGGGTATAAACTCTTAAGTCTGAGATCCAGGGGAGCAGATAATGACTCGTTCTTAGAGGCTGAAGGCCTGGGAATGAAGACCTCTGTCTCACAGAAAGGGACGGATGTATGGAGGTCCCAGTGTAGAGGGAAGTAATCCTTCCTCTGGCTCTTTATTCTGTCAGGGCTCTGACGACTGCATAACCTCTCCCCTTTATAAAGGTAGAGAGCGCCCACTACTGGCCAAATGTGAATCTCCTACTTCCAGAAATGTTTGAGATCTCTGGCAGTCTAGACCAATCAAGCTGGCACGTAAAATTAAGCTTCTTAAAAATATCCAGCACTGCTATCCTGTTAAGGAACTTCAGACCTTACACACGACAGAAACGTGTACCCGGCCTACTGAAGTCCCTGAAATATTGTTGGAGTTTTCAGTTTACTCCCTGGTCTCGTGATTGATCTGCCTCATTTTCCCCCAAATAGACACACAGCCTCAGTCTCTGACAACTACTACAGACATATATATATATATGTATGTATATGTATATATATGTATATATATATGTATATGTATATATATGTATATATATGTATATGTATATATATGTATATATATGTATATGTATATATATGTATATATACGTATATATGTATATATATGTGTATATATATGTATATATATGTATATATATACATATATATATACGTGTATATATATGTATACACACACAGAGGACTGTTCTCAGTGAGTGAGCTTGCTGTTTGCCAGACAAAGATCTGAGAATGGGGCTTTGGCTGGGAGATGCCAGACAAGTCAATTAGTGGTGAATATCTGGTCCAGGAACTTCTGTGTAGATCCAGATCTAATATTCTGTGATGGTTGATAGGCTGCTGATTATCATAGCTACCATGCTTGTATGGCTGTGGGTTTTCAAGACCACGGCATGGCTGGAGAGGAGGATTGAAATAA
This sequence comes from Petromus typicus, assembly GCA_004026965.1. Taxonomy (NCBI): domain Eukaryota; kingdom Metazoa; phylum Chordata; class Mammalia; order Rodentia; family Petromuridae; genus Petromus; species Petromus typicus. The sequence goes on from PVIR01022480.1 coordinate 19,944, forward strand.
GACAAGTTTAGATACCATGAAAACTTACTATTTCCTAAATATTAGGAATTTATCTCAAATATGCCTTGGATTGTTACAAGTATGTAGTTCTCCAAATTTTCTTTGGCAACTTATGTGAATATGTTCAAGCTTCTATGTAGGCACAGATATTTAGAGGTTCTTGATTGCCATTCTCAAGAGCTGATTCTTTAGTGGTGATGCTCTAGAGGAGCCTTCATGCATGTCTGACTACTGGTCATGGAACTTGTCTAAGTGCCTTAGTGAGACTCTGCTGGGCACAGCTCAGGTCAGTGTCTCACTAACGGTTATGTACCTCATGTTAGGTAAGGGATTCTTTTCTCTCTCAGGATACTTGGAGTTTTCAGTGACAATTCACCCTCTAGAAGCCCTGAAAGAGATCAGTGCTATAATCTTCCCACAGTCATTTATCAGATGTTGATTAGGTAGGAAACACTGTTGCTTAGGATACTCAGGACTTCACCCCAGACTGTTTGATATTTGGTCGTCAGGTCTTAGGAGATGGACATAAAAGTCAACATCTTAAAATGTACCAAGAGGAAACAAAGGACTAAATGTGGGAAGTTTGGAGCCAGATATCTCCCATGATCTTTTTGGATCCCTCTGCCTAGAGATAGGCACAATCCTTGGATTGAGATAGGCACAATCCTTGGATTGAGACAAGACTGCCGATCAATATTGGTACCTACTCTTTTGAGAAGAGTCCAACCTAAGATGTGGAACAGACAGAAAAGCCCAGCTGTGTGACAGGTGTGAGGGTGACCAACATGGTCTAGAATCCTGACTTGGGGTGAAACCATGAGCCAGAGCTCAGCGAGATTGTTCTAGAGATAAGGTCTAGAGCATCTTCATAGTCCTCACCGAGTAGAGCACTGTATGTCTGGAGTTCTGACTTTACCCCTAGAAGTCAATACATTGAGTTTGGATAGCTTGCATCACAAGGAGTGTCAGGCTGGTATTTGATGCAAAGGAATGGCTCTTTAAGTCTGAAACTTTTCCTCATATTTACCCAAATTTCTCTCCCTTACTCTATCAGCCAAGCAACATCTCCTGTGGTGGGATGTCTTAGTATGATGTCTTACCTGACTGTTTCTCCTATTACTGGAGTCTCAATGGACTCAATAGGATAAGTCTTCTCCCAGGTAGTCATCTGAAATGTTAGTAAAAGATCAGAGGTTGAAAAATGGAAGGAATATGTACTGGGATACAGACAACAGGCAAGGTGCTGTCTCTTAGAGGTGCCTGAAATGGTGGCTTCTTTCAGGGCTAGCGATGGGCTCTGCACCTACTGGAGTGCACATCGAGTTCCTGGTATCTATCCTCTTGTACTACTGGCTTTTCTCTCCTGCGGAGATACCCTTTAGATGCTCTCTCATATTCAGCCTTGTCTCCATTTCTCCCTATCAGAAAGGCTGATCAGAACCTAATAATGGAGAGTTTTGATAAGGAATAAAATTATAGTTGTGTTGATTCTAAGGGTTGTTCCACTGTCCTTTGAAAAATCATGCTTTTGTATAAACCCACACAGGAGTGGATGTGTATTTAAAGATGTATGGTTGGGTCTACATGGAGTATAAGATTTTGAAAGTCATACAATAGAGAGTTTCAGCTCAGCTGCACACTGGAATGACCTAGGTGCTTGGGTTTTAGGTTTGTATGTCTGCATGATTTTAATGTGTCATTGTTTATCTGATAGCATCAACCTCACTATCTTAGTGTCCAGGGAGAGAGATAATCTGGGTATTGCTGTTCCTCTTTGATACTGAAGCAGTGTCTTTTCATTCTCTCAGCAGAATTAATCTGAATTTGAGCTCTTTTCTTGAGTGGGCAGGAGAGTTTCTTACATTTTACCTTCTTCTTACTTTGACAGCCTGTAGGAAGAGTTGGGCCTGATCTAGAATGTTTTACCTTGTTAAACCTCATGGTCTGATAGGAAAGAAAGGACATATTGTTAGTTTCTCACTTGTAAATCCAAGGTAGTGCTGTCATAGCTATGGCATGGGACCTCCAGGGGGCTGTTTACGGCTGAGAGCCCTAGAAGGCCCATCATCACTGTCCTAGGCCAGGCCTACCCTAGATGAGTTGGATTACATCCCCGTCCTGATCCTTAACATTCTGAAGCTAGTCCATGTGCATTTTTGCTCAGAGATGTATGTGTCCGAACGGCAGCTGGGACCATGATTTAAGCTGGTTCTGGACTATTTGAGTTTTGCATGTTGCCTCCCTGACAATCTTGTCTCAGATGACTTCTCATCTGAGAATTTTTTGGTTGGATCTCGAGGAGTTTTCTCTCTGGCTTCACAGGAAAGTTTATTGGCGGTAATCTTTAGAGGTAATTTCCAAGGTTGTTTAATGGACAGTGCTTATTTGTCCACATCTTTCCCAAGATGGCCACACCCACCCATGGTTTCTCATCTGAAGGCATAAGCTTGATCCTCTTCTGTTGTGACGGGCTGAGCTGGTGAGCCCAGTGATTTGAGTCCCAGGCTTGGTATGTCCTGTAGGTCAGCTGGGCTCCCAGCACTGAGGCAGAACTCCCCTGAGCAGTATACACCCAGACCAGCAGTGATGGCACTTGATCCAGAGTGGACCTCCCAACAGAACCTGGAAGTGATGTTATTTGGGATAGTGAGTGGGTTGAGGGGGACGGAGTGAATGTAGAGCTAGAAAAACCTTGATTGGATTAACTTCTCATTCAGGGTGAGGCCTGTAGCCTTCTGGCTCCCTGAAGTTGCATGTGCCACCTAATGGTAGGAGCCACGAACAATTTCGGGTCAGGTGCTTTTCCCTCTTGCTCTCTGGTTCAAGTTGCTTCATCTGAAAATTGCGTTTCTCTCTTCTGGAATAAGCTTGTGGTGTTGCAGGACATTTTGTTCACGTTTTAATCATCTTTCTGTGGTCCACAGTGCTTCAGAAATCACTAGATAAAAACTTAATGATATATATTTCATCCTACTCACTTTTTATTTTCAGAGAGGTTTTTTTTTTTTTTTTTTTTTAGGTTTTTTGAGACAGGGTCTCGCTTTGTGGTTCAAGCTGGCCCTGAGCTCAGCCTCCAACTCACATCACAGCAATCCTCCTGCCTCTGCCTCCCGAGTGCTGGGATGACAGGCATGAGCCACCACGCCCGGCACTGTGGTATGTGGTACTGGTTGCTGCTGGGTGTGGGTCTCCACACCCAGTATTGTTATGTGGTTACCGGGGAATTGAACCCGGGCCCTTGCGCTTGCAAGACAGGCGCCGGAACCACTGAGCTAACTCCCCGGCCCTTATTTTCATAATCAGTTATTCTAAAGTATTTTAGCTCTAGACAGTGATTTTCTTTAAAATTTGTTTTATCGGTATATTTTTTATATACATCATGATCACACATGGCATTGAGAATTTGTACCAGCATATGAGACAACTTAATTCTCATTTTTAAGACTCCCCTGCCCACCCTACAATCCTCCTGCCCCTTATATACATAAGCTTTGCTTCCTTTTTTACTATCAAATTTTTTTTCTTATGGTTTTCTGGGAAATAGGAGGCTTTGGACAGCACCTCCACCTCTGAGTGGAAGTTAGGAAGTCTCCACTTCTTCCCTAAAGAAGTTAGGCCAAGATCTACACTTTTAAGATCTATGCTTTTGAAACTACTTTTTATTTTATAGAAAAATTGGATATGATTACGTTTATACCTTAACTGGTGGGTGGAATATAGAAAGGAAGTTTTGTGGGCCCACAGGACACCCCGTGGGAAAGTTGGTGGTTTCTTGCGAAGAAAACCCAAATGCATTTTCTTCATGAAAGCCTTAATTTCTATCTCATGGCATTTACCTATATATTTTAACTGGAGTTAAACATGGTTATGCGGGAAAGCTAGGAGCATTTTTTTTTTTCTTAATTAGGCTTCCAGGGAAAGCAGCTACATGCTTTTCCTTTGAAATGTAAAGACAATCTTAAGACTTTAGTTTTACCTGAAAAAAGTGAAAGAAATGAATGTCAAATTCTTGATTTACAAAATGACCACTAATTTAAAAGCTTACGATCATTTATAGGAGGTGATGTGGTTTGAAATAGATAGATTGAAACGAAGATGTCTGGGTTGAGCTCTTATCAAGTTGCTCCAGGAGAGTTTTTTCACTCCCCCCATAGAGCCCTCTGCACTCCTTGGGTGGGGGTCCCATGCTCACTTTCTAACTCGGGTCCCACTTTAATCCCAGGCCTGGGTGCGCATGTGAAAGCTCCGGCCACCACTCCAGCCTCCTTTCCTTTCCCACATTACACTCACATTGTCCTTGTGGCCGCGGGCTCCCAGGTTGATTCCACAGTCAGCTGATGAGTATAGAAGGTCTTCTAAATCCTCCCTTGATGTGGGCTCTGTGTCCACACATTCTATTAGGGTAAGGATATGTGTCTCCTCCTAGGACCTATTGTGGAAGTCACCTTAGAGAGCCTAGGACAGTGAACAGGGGATGGAGGGGGAGAGCACAGGGACTGGAGCGAGGATGATGTACAACTGGACACTGAGAAATGACAATCAGTCCTATGAGTCTGAGGGTCTTGAAGGTGACGGTCAGACTGTTCTGTATGTGGACCAGAGTCTGGCTATTTACCCCTTAAGTATTTGCCCCACTCATGGTAAGTTTCCCTGATCACTGCTGCACACATTTCCCAGGTCTTTGGAGATGGGCTTTGTATGAAACCATGTGGACTAGTGCTGAGGATCGTGTTCTGGGCAGGCCGGTCACCTCTGGTGGTCTCGGTGCTCACTTTAGCCAGGATCTCAGTTTCCACCGGGGAAAAGAGGAACTGTCTTCACATTCCTTTATCTTTTCCAGGAAGTGCCCATCTCAGCCTTCCTCATTGTCTGGCCTGAGTTAAGGACTCGAACAAAACCATTGGCCATAATTTAACTTCACTATATTTAAAGGATAAATTGCGTCTAATCTTGGGCTTTTTCTTTCACAAAAATAGTGGTATTCTGACTTAAAGACCTTAGGTCTGCCCCTGAGTTATATCTACCTTTCAGGTCATAAGCATTTATTTCTTTAACTCAAGACAAGTTGTACTCGTTCTGGAGACAGGATAAGGGATTTAGATTTTTCATCCTCATATGAATAAAATCAAACAGCCCATTTTACATGAATTTCTGCTTAGGAAAAGATATCTCAAGCTTTTATTTTGTTGAACATAATTCTTAAGAGTTCAATTTGTAGAGAAAGTCATTTTATAAGAACTATCAGGATTTGGTTTGAATTTGAATAATTAGTGCTCTTTTTGTTAGGTCCTTGGATCAGCTACCACGGACCTCAGGTGGGTGTAGTTGTTTGGCTTTGACTTTGCCATTACTGTGTGGAAATGTAGATTTCTTCAGCTCTGTCGCTTTTGGACACATTGTCATGTTTGACTCTTTTTTTTTGCTAGATGCTCTTGCTCCTATGTGAACCATATAAGGTCATGCCCAGCATGTGTGAAAAGGCCAAGTGAGGGACCTTAAAGAAGCTGGGGAGATTTTTGTTCTATTTCACCACAGAAGAGTTCTTGTGAATATGTCCCAGGAGTTCTTGGGACAGTTACAGTGACTTCTGGCAGTCTGTCACCCACCTGGCTACCAAGGTTCCACATCCATTGTTCTGAAGACTTCAGCTGGTCAACTTTTTCTGCTTAAATAGAATGATCCTTTATAGGTGATCTGAGACGCCCTCCCCCACAAGCCATGGCTCAGAGCTCAGGGTTTGTATCTCAGCAGTAGCCATGAGGGGACAATAGTAGACTTTGGTTCTGATAAAGAAAATCAGTCCCTTTTTCTGATGAGTTTAGGTTGAGCTTCAAATATGCCTGTCTGGGCTCTTGACATAGGTGCATTATCTTTGTGGCAATAGTCATTTGAATGGGTGAGTTGATCAAAGAAAGTTTCATGATTTCTTATGAGTAAATATCTGAACCTCTCTAGGATTCTGGGGAGAATGCAGCGCTTCAAGCCATCTATGTGGTGCACTAACTACAATGGCTGAGCTTTGGTCAGTGTTTCAGACACAGTGACAGAACAAGGTGAAGGATTCCAGGCCTTAGGCTTTGTTGGCATTTATATATGTGGGTTCTTCATTCTGCCATCACAATCCTGTGTCAATGTATTTGTGTTAATTATTTGATCTGGGAATGGCTCTGTGATCAGTCTTTTGAGTCACTGTTGACATTATAAAGCTGAAGATGGTTCCTAAGTGGCATACCTGAATCTCCTCTGCCAGTTTCTCAGAAAGGTCTTAAGGGGTAGGTACAGTCTCTTAGAAATCCAGAGGAAGTGAAGAACTGAGCCAGAACTCTTTAGAAGCGTTCTCCTCTGTTGCCTTTGGTGCCAACTGAATATTATTGTTGTCCCAGGTCAGTGTTGTGGTCAACATGGGCCACCTTTCCCCTTGGAGCAGCAAGGGCTCATTGGCCTCAGTCCAAGTACCAGGATTCTGAGATCACTGCCACTGTCACAATGTGGGGATTGTGACCTGGCCTGTTCAGGGTAGAAGCGAGCCAGAACTCTGCTGTGGAGTAGACGCAGCTGCTGGTCTTGCTGTTCAGCTCCGGGAGCCTTTTGGATAAGTTCTTGGAGCTACTTCTGGGGGAAGTGGTTGAGATGAAGGCTGACTTTAACTGGAGCCAGGAGGAAGCTCACTTGTTTTTCGAGAAGGAATTCAGTGCTGTAAGGGTGCCAAGGGAAACATTCTGCCTCATGAGTAGCTGCCACGGTGAGGAGCACACATGATTCATGTGACTCTCGGGACTCTTTGCCTATCTAAGGGAAAGATGTTGTAAAAATGTTCACTGCTGTTAAGTCAGTCTACTGGATTGTCAGAGTAACACAGTGTGTACTTTTAATGTCTGTCTTGGGTAAGGTCCCCAGGGAAGGAATTTTCTGGTGTGTATATATAAAGGAAGATGTCACTGGGTAAGAAGAAGCTGAGGACACAAAGCTAAGGTATTTAGCAGGGGAGGTCATGGGCATGTGAAAAAATAAAAATGATATCTTGGACAGGTGTAAGTTCTTAATGTGATCGTAAATTCTACCTGAAGTGTACAAATAAACTCAATTTAAGAATGTAGAAGCTGAAATCTTGGGTAGCTCTTGAATTGTGTATTTGTGCTGTAGTAAATGAGCACTAAATGAAAAGCTTACCTGAAACCTCTGAGGTGGACAGTGGCTGCAGTTTGAGAAGGGGCTTAATTGTGCGATCTCATTTGTTAGTGCAGTTGGTTCTTCTGTTTCCTCACTACCAAGCTTTTTTTCTGCTTTGGTCTGCACTTTTGTAACTGCCTGAATTCCTAGACTCATGGAACATTTTCTTAAACTTATGATTGTCTTAATAGAATATAGGCTATATTCTTAACAATAATGTCTTTATGTCCTATGGTTTCATGCCATGTCTTTACATCGTATAGTTTGATACTGTGACTATACTAAGCTACATTCATGGATAGGTGGATACTATGGAGAAATACTTTAGTATTTAAAATACTGGTTCAAGTGACACCAGTGCTTAAAAGATGCTGTTCGTGGGATCCTCCCAGGACAGGTGAAGCCCTCTCACCAATGGCTGGATTCTGATATCTCTGAAATGTTGCTGTGGGTGCCCTTGGCCCCAACAGAAATGACTTCTCAGATGGACACTTTTTATGAGTGTGCTTTCTCTTTGTGGGATCAGGGTTTCTCTGGAATTCTGTGGCCCAAAACTTGAGCAAGAGATTTCCTGGAATGAAGTGTGCTAACTCTTGGTCATGGCTTCCAAGCCTTAGTGCATCTTTGATTATTTCTTCCAAATTTTCAAATAATGAATAGCATGAGATAGTTTTGCATTCCTCTACATCTTGTTCGCAAAGGGAATCACCACCCCCCTGCCTCAACCATTCATGGGTTTAAAGTAGTAACAAATTATTTAAAATAAGATCACAAAATATATTTTGTACATCTCCTTATCTAGTAACTTTGGTATTAGTATATTTCTTTAAAACAGAAAATACTTCAACTAAATTAAGGTTAGAAATTTTAAATACTGTCATAACTGAAATATTAAAGTAATAAATATTAATACACAAAGAATTTATCAAATTTTGCAAGAGATTAATCTGCTTGGCATGCTTATTAATTGCACAGGACTTATCTTGCACAAGTCATTATCTGTTTTTCCTTTTGCTAAATTAAGCTATTAAAGAGCAAGAACAAGTCATG
>PVIR01022481.1:0-19907 GCA_004026965.1 Petromus typicus
CCTGTCTCAAAAAACCTAAAAAAAAAAAAAAAAGTGAAAAAAGGACTGAGTTGCAAGGCCCTAGGTTCAATCTCCAGCATAGGAATTACAAAACAAAACTCATCGAACTTTATCTTTTTAAATGATATATTAAATTATATATAGATTCTATCTTTAAAAAGTCTGTTTAATAAAACTCCCTGTGGGAGTCTTCTCTGCAGCTTGGGTGAGAACCATTCACTGCTTTTTAGCTTCTAGAGCTGTGTTTTTCCGCCCTTGGTGGCACCGAGCATGATGCCATGTACTTCACTGTGCTTCCTGGGCCTCCCTGAGTCTTTCATAATGACTTTATTGAGGTATAATTCACAGGCTATACAACCCACCCACTTAAAAGTGTGTAACGCAATGGTTTTTTTTGTGAGTGTGTATCCACAGAATTGCGCAACCATCACCACAGGCAATTTTAGCACATTTTTGTCACTTTGGGAAGAAACCCATAGCGGTTACTCCTTAGCTCTTCTGTTTTTCCATCCCTAACCAACCACTAATCTACTTCTGGTCTCTAGACAAGGTCTGTTCAAAATATATGGTGAGTGTTTAATTATAAAAGATATGATAGTAAAAGACACATTGCTAGGAATCCCCCCTCAAAAAGCTCCCCCTCGATTCAAATGCACTTAATCTCATCAATTTGCCACTTTCTGATGCTGTTCTGGAAGTCCTCTCTCATGTCCTTGTGAGGTTTGATTGAATAATCCAGGGACTGCTGAGCGCTGTGTCGTGGAGAGGCAGGCTTGCGGACATTCAGGTGTGACCTCAGCCACCTTACTCACCTGATCTGCACTGTGTGACTTCTGCTCCCCCATCTAATTGGACCAGACAAAGCTGCCTTCTGAAATGCTGAAGGCATTCAACACTTTGACAACAGTGACATTATTTATATTCTCACCAGCAGAGCTTGTAGTTCCCATTTCTTCATATTCTTGCCAACACTTGTTATTACCTGATTTTATATTTGGTACCAGGAATCGAACTCAGGACCTTGCACTTGCCAGGCAGGTGCGGAATCACTGAACTACATCCCCAACCCTTATCTGAATTTTGATTATTTTCATTCTTGTGGATTTGGTGTGGTAGCTCATGAGTTGATTTTTCTGAACTTAGGGAAGATCCATCCAGTCCTGCATCCAAAGCCAGGGGTTTAGCTGTGTGGTTTCTTCTTTCTTTCTTTCTTTCTTTCTTTCTTTCTCTCTCTCTCTCTCTCTGTCTTTCCTTCCTTCCTTCCTTCTTTCTTTCTTTCTTTCTTTTTCATGGACGCCCTTTCTTAGATTGAGCACATTCCTTCTATTCTTGGTTTGATGACTGTTTTAAAATTCATAGAGTGTGGTTGGAGTTTGTCAGATACATTTTGAATGGATTGAGTGCTTTTTTTTTTTTTTAGGTTTTTTGAGACAGGGTCTCGCTTTTGTGGTTCAGGCTGGCCCTAAGCTCAGCCTCAAACTCACATCACAATCCTCCTGCCTCTGCCTCCCGAGTGCTGGGATTACAGGCGTGAGCCACCACGCCTGGCACTGTGGTATGTGGTACTAGTTGCTGCTGGGTGTGAGTCTCCACACCCAGTATTGTTATGTGGTTACCGGGGAATCGAACCCGGGCCCTTGCACTTGCAAGACAGGCGCCGGCACCACCGAGCTAACTCCCCGGCCCGATTGAGTGCTTTTTAAGTTCCATTGTTATGTATATGTGAATTGATTTTCAGGTTTTTTGTTTCTTTTTGAGATGGGATCTCACTCTGTAGCTCAGGAAAAAAGAATAGTCTATACTGTATTTTTCTTATGTCTTTGCCTGGTTTTGGTATCAAAGCAATACTGGCCTAAAATGAAGTGGAGAGCTGTGTGTGTGTGCGTGTGTATGATATTAAGGATAGGGCAGGACCTTTACAGTGAGCTGTAGTCCTAGCCTTTTCAAAAATTTTAAATCTTGAGACAGAGCATCACTAAGTCACAATTGGCTTGAATTTGCAATCTACTTGCCTCAGCCTCCAGAGTGCTCGGATTCCAAGTGTGTGCTGCTGTGTTTTGCCCTCTCTCCTTTCTGTTTCTGAAATCTGAGTTTTCTTTCTTTTTTTCTTGGTCTGTCAAATTAAAAGTCTGTCATTGTTTTGTTGGTTTTGAGATGAGTTCTCATTATGTATCCCAGGCTGGCCTCAAACTTGGGGCCATCCTGCCTCAGCCTCCTAAGTGCTGAGATTGCAAGTGTGCAGCACTGTACTTGGCTGTATTTCTCAACTTTTTTGACTACTCCGAAGAAACTCCCTTTTCTTTCCTCTTATGGCATCTTGCCTGTTGCGGCTTAGTTTCTGGACCCTGCTTACTGTGCGTCCTGTGCAAGGGCTGCCTGGTGCCACCCCCTGTGGTCCGTGCACACACAGGAGGCCGGTTTGCCTCACTCGAAAGTGAGGACGCCGAGCTGAACACCTCGCGCAGCAGCATAGCTGGCACGCAGGGAGCTGGCTTCTAGCACAGGGCCCAGTAGCTCCACGCCCTGGTGGCTTTCATGCCACAGGGCCCCGCTCTGCTCCACGCTCGGCTTTTTCCTTGTGGCTGTCACTTCACTGTGGGCGCCTGTTCCCTGCCCAGGAAGACTTGGCATCACCTTGTGTAGTGGGTCTGGGTCAGGCCTAGGGTTCTGCTTTACTTTCTCCCATGGTCACCAATGCGGGGTCCCCAAGACTGACCTGTGTTGCCCCTGGAAGTTCCTCTCCCACTCCTGGCTATAGGCCCCCAGGATGCCACTGATTCCCCTGTCTCGACATTTCTGTGGTCTCCTGGTTTCTGCTTCACCTGGGTTGGAGTGCAGGGTGAGGTGGGTCTTGGGAAACCATTTTCTCTCTGCTTTATTAAAAAAATTACAAGAAGTTGGAACCCCTCTTTGGCCATCTTCCTAAAGTATAGGAGGAACAACAGAGGTTCAGGGGTTAATAATTAGTCATGGAGACACACACACACACACACACACACACACGTGCACACACTCACACATGAACAGACCCTGAGTGGGAGGGCCAAGGCTGGGGGAGAAAGTGACACTGAGCTGTAACTGGCTTCTCATTTTCCTGGAATGTGGTTCCCGAAAGGTCTCATATTTTTTGGTGTTTCTGACTCGGGCTGTGTAAACATCGGAAGGGGGTTTGCTGTCTCTTAGGGGATGTGGAAGTAAGAAAGGGGAGGGAGGGGCTCTGGAGGGGAGAGAGAGAGAGAGAGAGAGAGAGAGAAACAGAGAGAGAGGAAAATCCTTCCCAGGGTCCCATGGAACAGGACAGGAGGTGAAATATGCAGAGGCCAGCAGCCTGGGTGAGGGCTTAGATGCAGTGTAGCAGCCCTGCTATGGGGCATAAGGGGATCCCTCATCCATACCCTTCTCACTGGCTGCTCCTGGCTTGTAGTTTGGGGTGTGCGGTGCCTGTGAGAGCTGGCAGAGCAGGGAGGTGAGTTGTTTGCTGCTTTATTAAAAACTTACAAGAAGTTCTTGGTGCTGGTGGGCTCTGCCCCAGTAAGTGCCTGCAGTCCCACCCTGGGGTACCCACTATGGCTGGAGAAGTCACTGCTTCGAAGAGATGCCAGCCCCAAAACCAGCATTTTTTTCTGCTGGGCTCTCCCTGGAGACCAAGGCTCTGCCAAACCTCTGCACTTCAAAAGTCCTTGATCTACAGCCTTTCCCAGAGGGAATGGCAGGAGAGATAGGTGGGTGAAGATGGAGACTCTCTGGCCTTGGGCTCGGATAGGTCCTAACTGCCATTCGTCTGAAGCTCAGTCCATCGGGTAGTCAGTCAGTCCCTCGCCCTCCAAACTCTGGTCTCCTCACTGGTGTGATGTGGATGTGGGATGGGCAGCTGTAATCCTATTGCTCTGCACGGCTGAGGCAATTCAAGTCCAGCCTGGGCAATTTAGTGACTTTGTGAGACACTGTCTCAAAAAAATAAAGCAATAAAACATGCTGGCGATATAGCTTGGTGCGAAGGACCTGAGTTCAACCTCCGGTACCAGTGAAAAAAGAAAAAAGTGACACTGATATCTTGTTGATACCCGGCTGACCTTGCAAAATTGGTGTGAGGATTAGAGAAACCATGGGTAAAATCCTGGCATGTGATATAGGCCCTTGTTCAGTAGATAGCTCTTTTTCTATTATTCTGAGATCCTAGGATGATAAAGTGCTAAGTGCCCCAGAAATAACAAACAACTCAATGCTCCAGAAATCCAGCCAGGGCGGCTGTGTTGCGCAGAGCTCACGGCCCCCTGCTGCTTCCCTGCCTGCAGCCACCTGCTGGCCCTGACCACCCTCCTGTTCCTTCTCCCTGCTTCCTCTTTCAGGGAGCCTGGCCCCTGGCTGATGAGTGACTTGGCCAGTTGTCCTCACTGCCCCTGCCCCCCCCCCACAGGGGCAGGCGGTGTGGATGTTAGTGGGGGGCCATTAGGAAGAGGGGTGTGTGTGTCACGGGCACAGAGTGATCACAGATTAACCCCCTGCTCTGTTTCCACTGGCACAGGCCCGGGGCACCCAAGCGAGGGTGTCTGGAGGTGAGTGGTTTCAAATCAGGCTCTGCTGGAGGCCGCAGCAGGGAGGTCAGTTGAGGGGGTCATGTGCGGTGGGAGGAGCAGCCCAAGAGCGCTGGGCCTCTCTTGCACACTGAGCGTCCATTGTTGTTCCACCTGCAGAGGCCTGGCACACGCAGGGTCCACTGGATCGGAGCCTCACTTTAAAGGACAGGTCTGACTCGACTGCTACGGCCCAGAGGAGGAAAGCGGCCTGGATGGTTGAGCACTGCACTTGCATGGCCAGGAAGGGGCATCTGGGGACCCAGAATTGAACCCTGACTCGGGGAGAGCCTTTCTTCTTCTGAACCCACACTCTGTGACACAGGGCAGGTTGGGAAACCTCTTGGTGACTTGAGTTTTTCCCTTGTAAGTCATAAAAATTGTGTCTTGTTTTAAGATCCGTGGGTGTCGGAGTCAAGGTTGGCTCGTTTCCCGCCACCTCTGCTGACGACTGCTCAGCAGCCTTCCGTCTGGGTCCCTGTAAAGAGGTCACCAGCCCTCCCTGTGGGGTTGTGGTCAGGGGGAAGTTGGCTAGACCTGCAGAGTGCCTCTCAGCCCCCGTGCACAGTTGCCAGTGATCGGCCATAGCTGTGATTGTGGCCACAGGCTATGGAGTTTGGCTCTTTGGGGGGGTGGTCTCTGCAGGAGTACCTTTGTCACCTTGTCCCTAGGCGGACGTGGTGTGTCTCTGAGCTCTCGTGTCTGTGCTCTTCCCTCTGGCCTCTAGTTCAAGCTGAGAGGACCTCGTCTCATTTCCTGAGGCTCTGAGGGGAATTTCTTGAGTTGATTTCCCTTTCAAGGACATAATGCTAATATGCTCCTTGGCCATTTGGACCCTAAACTGTGTCTTTGTTAGGCTCCAAGTGTTCTTTTCCTTCCTTGTTTCTGTTCCCCTCTTTCTCCCTTCCTTCTTTCCTTCCTTCCTTCCTTCTGTGGTGGTCCTGGGGATCCAACGAAGGATCTTGTGTATGCTAGGCAAGTGTTCTACCACTTAGCTGCCTCCACCTACCCTGCCTTGTCTTTCATTTTTATTTTCATGTGATTTGAGATTGACAGAAAATTTGCGGTCCTTGGCCTCTCTTATTTGCTCGTGGCTTTGGTCAGGGGTGCCCCAGGAAGTAGAACATGCCACAGGGAGTGTCCATATCCCCTGCCCCGTGCAATGTTGACAGCTTATGTAACCACCATGTAGTTATCAAAACTCCACAGATCAGCATTAATCCGGCGCTGCTTATTAATACACAGATCTTAGCAGAACACGGCCTGTCGTTCCATGCCTGCCTGTTCTTTTCCTGACCTCGGGTCTGTTCAGGATCCCCTCTCCCTGTGTCCTTCGTCCCCTGCATTCTGGGATACACAGCTCCTTGTTATTTTTTGTTTCTCGTGACCTTGCCATTTGGAAGGGGGCTGGTTGGTTGTTTTGAAGAATGTTCCTCAGTTTGGGTTTGATTTTCTATTTCCGTCCCTCCTTCTACCTTTGTTAATTGGAATCGTATTGTACGGCACCATGCCTTATGGAAGGCATGTGTTTATTTATTCCGTTATTAACGTGCACTTTATTCTCTAGTTAGAGTCCAGTGAGTGAACCGTGGTGCTGGAAGCTCCTTGAAGGGGTAGGACACACGGTTCTTGGCCTCTGTTTCCTGTTCGTGGCTTTGGTCAGGGTGTCCTAGAAAGTAGAAATCACAGGCTACAGGTATTAAGAAAGATGCTGCAAAGTGTGACATGGGCAGGGCAAGTCTATCGGCTGCAAACAGGCAGGGTTGATGTAGTCCATTGTTTTTTCCTTTTTTCTGGTACTGGGAGCCTGAGCCTCCCACTGAGCTACCTTCTCAGCTGTTCCACATTTTTTTGTTGTTGTTTGTTTTGGGACAGGTTCTCACTATGTCACTAAATAGCCCAAACTAGTCTTAAACTTGGAATACTCCTGTCTCAGCCTCCCAGAGTGCTGGGGTTACAGGTGTGCACCACCATGCCCACTTGATGCTACGTCCCGTTTTTGAGGCAGAATGTCTTCTTCCATAGGGAAATCTCAGGTTTTGATCCTAAGGCCTTCAATAGATAGAGAAGGCCTAACTACATGATCAAGGGTCCTCCCCTTTCCTTGGGGAATGATTGTAGGTGATAACAACCAGGCCTGGGTTAGAGTTTGACAAAACCCCTAGATCCTCTAGCAGGCCAAGTCGATAAAGGACTCAGCGATCACAGCCACTGGCAGTAGAAGTCCAGAGATGGCAGAAAAGCCGTTCCATATTCTAACATGAGAAGACAGGATGAGGAAGACAGGGTCGGTCCAGGCTGATTAAAGATGGCAGGATTATATATCATTCTGGTCCCGCCTCTGTAGTTTCCAAATTCATCAGCCTCTGATTCCCATTCTTTCTGAGTTTGGGCAAATCTTCCTTTTTATCTATAAAATGGATAAAGGTTATTGTTTTTAAGCAAAGACCAGAAAACTCTCATTTGTTTTTTGTTTGCTTAGTTTGATTCTTTTTTTTTTTTTAAAGCCAGGCCTCACTGTGTAGCGCGGGCTGAGCTCAAACTTGAGCTTGCAAGACAGGCGCCAAAACTACTGGGAATGGCTGTGTTTGAGGCATGGCTTCAGGTATGTTCAGGTATCTTCCTACCTTGCAGCTTTCATTCCTCCCAGGGACCTTCTGGGAGAGCTGAGGTGTTCCTCAGCCTGTGCGGATTATTTTGGGAGAGAGATCAGAGAGACAGAAGTGGCTAGCCACAGAGCTCAGGCAGGAATCGTCCCTGAAGGGCACGTGTGCGCAGGTGCGCACGGCGTATGTACGTGCGTACGTGCAGCACGCGCGGATCCTGAGGCGGCCACCGGCAATTCCTACAGATACACGGAGCCCTTTGGGATTTGAAGGAGCAGTAAGGTTCCCTACCTGGGCAGAGTTCCTTGATCTCCTTCAGACAGTTGGGAGAGGCAACAAGGACCTGGTTCCCCAGGAATTGGGGAGGAAATGGGAAAGGTAGGGAGAAAGCAGCCTTCCTATAAAGGGAAAATCTAAATATGTCCTAAAAACTCTACTTCTGCTGATTGGACTATGACATTCTCCCACCTCTGCAGTTTCAGTTGCTCACTTTGTTGTAGGAGGGAACTGAGGCCAGGCTGATGGGAGTGTTACTGAGGGGAGGGTTCTAGACAGTCACCAAGGTTACCAGGTGATTTTTTTTTTTTTTCAGTGGTCATGGGGGCCGGCTTAGGAGGATGCAGGTTGAGACTGCAGCTGGAGGGCTGAAGATTTAGCCCAGTAGTTCCTGCGCCTGTCTTGCAAGTGCTAAGTTCTGAGTTCAATCCCCAGTACAAAAAAAAAAAAAAAAAAAGAGGCAACTGCAGCTGGAGGGACTGGGCTGGGCTGGGTCTAGGAGGCGCCTTCTGGTATGTGTGGGAGAGTAGAAGGGAACCAGGAGACTGAAGAGCAGCCAGCCCTGCGGTCTGCAGAGTGTGAATGGTCGTTCGGCCAGGGAAGGACGGAGCCTTCCTGTGCTGTGCTGTGTGTCTGGAGGGACTGATGTTGGGGGAACTACAGACCAGAAGGGGATCCTGGGTCCCATCCTACCTGGCACCAGTTGTGGGTGGGCAAAACATAGAGGCCACTGTGGTCCTCAAAGGCCACATCTGGACCTGTGCCTCCTCTCCTGCCAGTCCAGGCTCTGTGGCAGTGACCAGGAGATGGGATTAGTGTCTGGTACCCTCCCGAGCCTCAGTTTTCTTGTCTGTAAGATGGGGATGAGGAAAATAATGCTTTGCATTCTGGGTGGCTGTAATGAGCTGGGAAATGGTGGCAGTGTGGTGAATGGGTGGCCTGTTTTGGGCCGTGTGATGAATGGAGGCTCCCTTACCTTAAGCCATCAATACCACCACCTCACTTGGGGAGGCCATGAGGGCTGGTGGGGTCAGGGGCCACTGAGGACTGAGGCCTTACAGACTGGGCGTGTGTGCAGTGGCCTCGCCTCTCCCCTCTACATGCATGAGGATAGCGATAAACATGCTGCCAGCTCTGAATAGGGCCTGACTTCAGCAGCAAGGCATCTGCCCTCACCCCCACCGCCCAGCCTCCGCAGCATTCCTGGGCTGATGAGGAGGCCGAGGCTAGCTGGCCCCTTGCATCCTGCCCTCTCAGAGTGTCCAGCTGTGTCCTCTGTCTGCCCGACTTGCTACTTCCTCCCAGCTGGGCTTAGCAGAACCTTGAATGGCCAGATACCCAGACGCACACCTGGATGGAGTAGCTAATTACAAGAACAATAATAGTGATGCTGAGACTACTTGACTCTTGTGAAGCAACTAGCATGTCACCTGGTGTCGAGTTCCTTTCAGCTGTGTCAGCCCTGCCTCTCTTGGGGAAGCCCAGGGCCATGTGGATAGTGTGGGAAGGGGGACTGGGACATGGACATTTGTCTGCTGTCATCCCCGGTCAAGCACACTCTCCCAGCTGACGTGAACTTGAGAAAGTCTCTCTGAGATAGGGTGGAGATTGGCGATAAGGGAAGCCAAGTCAGGCCGGACCTGCCCTAGCTGAGTAAGTGCAGTGACTGTTGTTGACTGTTGTCACCATCCGTCCTGTGATCCAGCATGGCTGGCTCCTCCTGAGATTATGGCCAGGTATAGCCACGTCCCTGTGTGCTAACAGGATGCCTAATGCCCTGTGGGACTTTATGTTGGCTTTCCCCCAGCATTAGGAGAGCTCTCTGCTTTCAGAATGTTGCCAGGTATGTCTCCGTACCACCCTTGCAGTATTACTTGCCTCATTTTGTAAGAATGACTTGATCTTTAGCCTTTTACTTATTCTGAGTAATGGGATTTATAGAGTTAATCTAGAATGATGTTCTATGTCCCTCATTCTCTCTCTCTCTCTTGTTTTTTTTTCTTAGGTTTTTTTGAGACAGGTTCTCACTTTGTGGTTCAGGCTGGCCCTGAGTTCAGCCTCAAACTCACATCACAGCAATCCTCCTGCCTCTGCCTCCTGAGTGCTGGGATTACAGGTGTGAACCACCACGCCCGGCACTGTGGTATGTGGTACTGATTGCTGCTGAGCATGAGTCTCCACACCCAGTATTGTATGTGGTTACCGAGGATCGAACCCGGGTCTTTGCGCTTGCAAGACAGGCGCCAGAACCACTGAGCTAAATCCCCGGCCCCTCTCTCGCTCTCATATCCTGGGAATTGGACCCTAGGACCTTTGCACTGAGCTACATCCCTATCCTTTTATTTTTTCTTTTGAGGCAGGGTCTCTCTAAGTTACCTAAGCTGGGCTTGAACTTTCAGTCCTCCCGCCTCAGCCTCCCAGAGTGCTGGGATTACAGGTGTGCACCCCCATGTCCAGCCATGCAATTTTTTTTCTAAATACATAAATATTCAAATTATTGAGCCATGTTTCCAACTAAAATCATGTTGTATGTCACATTTTAAGCAACACGCATCCAGTGGATTTCTTCCTCTATTATTTTAGTTGTATGTGTGTGTGTATTCTTTTTCATGGTAGATTTAAAACATACAGAAGTGTCAAGAACAATAGAGTGAACTCCTTTGTATTCCTCCCTTGCTTCAGTAGCCACTGACTTTTGCTGTTTTTGTTTCATTTTTCTCTCCACTCTGTCCTTCTCCCCCTTATTTTTTTATAGTGTTTTTAAAGCAAGTCCCAGACATTATATCCTTTCACTTAAGTACTTCAGTGTGTACTGTTAACAGATAAGAGATATTAATTGTAACACTGCCCTAATACCATCATCCCAGATAACATAATTAATAATGATTCCTTGAGATCCAGTACTACTGTCTGTATTCAGTTTTCCCTGGTTATCTTAAGAGCCTCTTGTTTTGCTTGGTTCCTTTGAATCGGGCAATGGGCTTGGAAACCACACTCTGCTGAGATAATAATCGTGTATTGACATAGATCATTGCCTCTGTCTTTTCACCAGTTAACTGGTGATACGTGATCACTGGTTCCAAGGGGTGCATGTCTGGCTACCTTCAGCTTCTTGACTGTGGGCCTTCTGGGCACTGGCCTTGGCTATGGTTGGCGGGAGACAGTGGGAGGAGAGCAGCACCCTTGGGTGAGCCCAGCAGAAAGGAAGAGCTCCCATGAGTTGGCTCCCTGCAGGCCTCACCCCCTGAGGGCGGTGCCCCTGCTTGCTTAGCTTAGGGTCAGTAGGCAGTGCTGGGGGACTGGCAGTGGGGTCACTCAGCTCTGACAAGTGCAGCTGCCTCCCTGAGTGAAGGGTGCCAGCCTGGGGCAGAAGGCATGGGAACATACCCTTCCTTCAGTTATGCCCTTCCAATGGCTCTGCTCCCTCGTGCCTGTGCTGTCATTGCCAGCCAGGGCCATGCCCCTCTGGGCTTTGATGCCACAGCTCCTAAGCTGGGAGGCTGCTCAGATCTTTGTGACCCCTGTATCTCTTTGGAGCTGGAAAAGTTGCACCCTGATCTGCTTTCTTCCTCTTCTCCCTTTGCTTACAACAACTTGTGCTTTGGCTTTGGTTTGCTTTTGGGAAGTTGAGGCTGTGGGGATAAGCAGGCCCCATTCTCAGATCTGGGCACTTTTGGGGATGTTGTAATCTTCTTTGGTTGTAACAGTGTTCTCATTAGAAAAATGCTTCCAAGAGCTCTAAGCTTCACAGACTCAATTGCTCAGGACATTGGAGGTTGCAGGTCCCCCCTAGTCCTTAGATGTTTATAGTTTGTCTTGCTGTCTGACATCTCTCTGTCCCTGTTACTCCCTTATTCTGTGCTCCTCAGGAACTGTATGCTCATGGCTTCTAGGTCCTGCCTTGTTCCCCAGATCTCAGCCTTTTTTATGACCTTCACCCTAACATTCGAAGACCCTTCCTTGTTGATACTGCTATGGGTTGTATTTAGATGTCCCTCTAAAGCCTCGGGCAACCCCAAGTAGGGCTTTTCAGAGGTGGCTGGATCTAGAGTAAGTGATACCAGAATCAAGAGTCTGCGATTCCTAAAATTGTTCACTGATTGGTTTGGTATAATTCTGGGTGCAAGTGAGGAGAAGGCCACTCTGCTTGTGAGCTCTGCTTGCCCTAAGGGCACGGAATGGGATAGAATGTATGGAATGCGTGCTGCTGCTCTTGCTTGCTACTTTGATACCTTGTTGCCTTCTGCCTGCCATAAACTGTTTTTCCCTTTGATGCCCCTCCCCAGGCAACCCTGACTTGCAGCCAGCCAACTATGAACTGAAACCTGTAGAAACTGTGATCCAATAAACCTTTCCTCCTCTAATTTTGGATGTTGGGTATTCTGTCTCAGGAATGAGGAAAAGTAACTAAGGCATCCAGTGGATGGAGGAGCCCCTTTCTCTGTGGGACTCATGTCTACCTGTCCCCTGTTCTGAGGACCCTCCAATCTTCAAATAGAGGAAAGGCTCCAGAGCAAGCCCCAGATGTCTGACCCTTTGTGGGGTATCATCTTTTTGTGCTGAGAGCTCCCATTCCTGAGCCTGTAATGAACACAAGTTCTTTCTCCAAGACAGGCGCCGTCTCTGATCCACCCTGGGGCGCTGGAAACATGTGATTCCCAGAGTCAGCCAGACAGGAGGATAGTTTGAGGTCATGGAAAGAGCCTTGGCTTAGGAGTTGGAATTCTGATCTTTTTCTTCCTGGCCGTGCCGGCTCAGTGAGCCGCAGAGCCTTCACCTGTCCAGTGACCACAATGACAATGATGTCATGAGGGAGTGCTGAGGATGCCTGAAGGGTCTGGCAAGGGGGCTCCTATTGCATCCTTTGGTGCCAAGCTCTGCCCAGGGAATGTGTCTTTGGTACCTGAGCCATTGTAAGACATGTGGGCCTCAGCTTAGAAGGAGGGTGGATGTGGGCTGGGGGGACAGTAACTCTCCATGCCCCACTGGTCAAGACTCACACAGTCTTGTGTGGATGTATCTGGGGGGAAACTGAGGCCCATAGTGGGCCTGGAGGTTCTGTAAAAGAAGCAGAGCATGGTGGGGGGGCAGTAGGCCCCGGGCCAAGGTGTCTGTGTTAGTGGCGCCAGCTTCTGTGGCTCCCCCGGGATGGCGCTGCGGGTGGGTGAAATCCACAGGGCTGAGACATTGAGGCCGGAACGTGCTGAGGATGCTTGGGGCGGCTTATCTCAGGCCAGGAATGCGCTGTGGTATTATTAGCCAGCAGCCTTCTCGCCTTTGGAATAAGCGCCCGGGAGGCATGTTGGACACCTGTCCGGCTCTGCCTGCCCAGACAGCCTCAGCCCAACAGCAGCCTGGGGATGCAGTTTACAAGTGTGTATGCGCATGTGTGGGCATGGCTGCATGTACCTTCATCTGTACGAGGGTGTCTGTGGTCCTTGTATATATGTAACTGTGTGCCTGTGTGGGGGCCTTTATGCATGGGTATGTGTGCTTGTGTATGAGTGAGTGTGTGAATGTGGCTGTGCCTGTGGGACAGGAAGCAGGAACCAGGGAACCTAGGAAACAGGAAGAAAGGAGTGGGCCAGGGAAGGCTGAGGACCCTGTCACAGTGTGGCAAGAGCCTGGACAGCATGATCACAGGAGGAGGGGGCAGCAGGAACAGATGTGCAGGTGGGCAGGAGAGGAGAGGCCACTGGGCTCTTGGGAGTGGGGGCTGGGCCACTCAAGTGGGATACAGTCTCTAAGGCAGTAGTAAAGAGTCCTGACATCAGACAGCCTGAGTTCTCTTACTTTTGAATCAGGGTCTTACTATGTAGTTTGGGCTAGCCTTGAACTTGTGGCAGTCCTCCTGTCTCTGCTTCCTACCTGCTGGGATTACAAGTCTGGCTGAGCAGCATGAGTTCTGACTTTGTCACTCACTACCCTGATGACCTTGGGCAAGGGTATTAACTTCTCTGCCAAGGCTCAGTTTCCTTATCTATACTATGGCGACAATAATACTTCCTGCTAGTTAGAGTTATTGGGAGTAAAGAAGTAAAACAAATGCAGGGTCTGATGCAGACTGAGGCGTTCACAAAGGGCATTGCAGCATCATTATTGCCATTACTGTCACCGCCTGGCAGGATGAGGGACTCCCAGCTCACAGCTGTGAGAGAGACATGGGACAGGCCCAGGGTCACACGGAAGTCAGCAGAGCCCTCAGCCCAGCCCTGGCTCGGGGCTGCTCTTGCACCGTGTCGCAGTTTCAGCTCATGTTTCTGCGTAGCAGCACCTTGCCAGGCTAGAGAGTTAAGCAGAGCCGGGCAGGCTTTCTCCCCAGGCCAGCGGCTGCAGTTGGCCTGGGATCTTCCTGCTCAGCATGCAGCTTTTGGGCAGGTGTTTCCGCTCCTCTCTGTCATTGCTCTTCTGTGCTTCTCAGTCCTATTGTGACTTCTGACTCACATGGAAAATGGCACAAAGCCCACCAGGCCACAGTGTCCTCACCTCCTTACCCAGGCCAGGCTGGGAGAACTGTTCAGCTGCTGTTGACCTTGCCCCGGACCCCTGGTTGGGCTCCACCAGCTTTACTTTCTGCTCTTGGCCAGACAGCCCTAGATTCCTAGTGGACAAGGCCCACTAGGAGCTGGGCTCCTCTGATCAGGGCCCGCCCTCACGGCACATCCCACATCCTCCTGCTCAGGCTGCTGCCCGGCATGTGAAGGTGGCAGCGAGCACTTTGGCACCTGGGCTTGGTGGGATTGGGCAAAGATGGGTGGAGTCTGCCGGGATCCCTCAGCCGGGCCAGGCTGGGATTGCCTTGAAAGGGACTAGAGGAGACTTGTTTTTCACAAGCTCCATGCACTTTCTGGAAGAAACAAAAACAAAAAACAAAAACAAAAACACTCCCTATACCAAAAACAACAAACTTTTTTTTTTTTGGTAAATCTGCAGTTAATGGCTGGTTGGCTGTACATTATTAAACAGGCACCTGGAGATTTGCCAGGCAGGGCAGAGTGTGTGAGCCAAGACTCACAGCCTGAACACAGTGTTCCGAGAAAACAGTCACCCACGGGTCCCTGGGGAGGAACACCCAGAGGGCTCCAGCTGCTGCCCCTTTGTCCTCCACCCTTCTCCGGTCATCTTGTGTGGCATATGCTGCTGAGCATCTTTTACCCGGCCCCTAAGACCCCTTGGTACCCGTGACCCTGAGGAGGCTCTAGCTTGATGCCCAGGTGGGACAGGCCAGGCCTCTTCTCATGGGGACCAACATTGCACAGGAACCTGCACCCTGACCTGCTGTCAGCCAGACTCCATTGAGCTCTGCCCAGTGTCGATGCCAGGACTCCCCACTGTGGTCAGAGAGACAAGGAGCTGCATCCTAAGCCAGCCCCCACCGTGAAGTTGTGGCCTTCAGCCCATTCACACCCCCCTCAAGTGCCCTTCCAGCTACTGTGAAGCCCACTAGGGCAAGATCAAGCAATCTGAATGGCAGAACAAGCCGAGTCTCTGCAGCTTGGACACTGCCATGATGGACTGCTGTGGTCTGTCCTGGGCTTTCTGGTGCCTGGCATGTGGTCGAGGTTAGTTTGGGAACTGGGTCTCAGGGAACTTCTAATCATCTGAGAGATAGTGTAGTACGGGGCTACGGGTGTGAGCTGCTGTGACAGGTCAAAACCTGTCATGCCTGCTGATTTGCTGTCTTGTTATTACTGCCTTTGAAAGTGTAATTGGCCTCTATGTGTGAGTCCATCAGCTGTTCAGTGGGCTGAGGGGCTGATGGACTAATGTAGCCCCAGCCCTCAGAGCACCTCGAGATGGTAAATGCTCGGTAGTTGAGCATCTCTGGGATGCCCCTCTAGGTGTTCTTTCTTCCTCTTCACAGCATTTGGTGCGGTTACCCTTTTGTTTATCTCTTTCTTCCTTTCTCTCCTTTTCGTTCCCTTCCTTCTTCTCTCTTTTTCTCCTCCACCCCTTTCACTGGAGATTAAACTCAAGGCCTTTGCACTAAGCTACATCCCCAGCCTTTATTTCAGTTTTACTTCTGTGAGGCAGGATCCTTGCCCAGATTGGGCTTAAACTTTTAATCTTCCTGCCTCAGCCTCCCAGAATGCTGGGGTTATTAGTGTGCTTCACCATGCCCAGCTCGTGTTTTGTTTCTTTGTGTGTGTATTTCTTCAGTGTCTCCTTCTAGTAGACCATGTGGTCCCTGAGGGCAGGGGTGCTGCTTGGTCTTCCTGCAGGTGCCCATAGAACCTGTACTGCATGAATAGGGGGAGGAGGAGTATCTGAGGGTTGGCTGGCAGAAGCTGGCAGAGATTAGAACCAGGTCCAGACACAGAGGAAGAGCTGGGTGCCGAGCCTGTGAAGCCATTATATTGCGAGATTGTGAGTTCCTCCGTGTATGTGTGTGTGTCTGTGTGTCTGTGGTCTTTGATTAAGCTTTGAAGGAACTGCTTCTCTGAAGCAGAAATCAAGGACCCAGGAAGAGGTTTGCACCTCTGGTGGGAGCTACCTGGGTAGAGGCAGTGAATTGGGGGGTGGGTCACTGTGTTAGCTGCTGAGCCCCTGCTGGGCCCAAGGGGAGCCCTGTGCTGCCTAGGATGTAGACTCCCTAGACTCTGGGTAACATGGCTGCTGTGGGCAGAAGAGTAGTAGTTATAGTGGATGTCTTAGAACTTCAGTTTCCTCCTCTATAAAGTGGAGTCAATACTGCTGGGCTTGGTGGTGAAGGCCTGTAAGCCCAGCACAGGGAACCCTGAGTGAGGGGGAATGTAGCCTGGACCACATAGTGAGACCCTGTCTCAAAACAAAACAAAGCAAAGGTCAATACTGAGGGTTATTGGGGGATTAAAATAGATTTATACCCAGGAACCTCTAAGAATAGTGCTTGGCCTCTGGAAAACACTCAGTATGTTTAGCACTTATTAAATACAGCCCCAGAGATACCAGATGGAGGGAGATGAATGGGGACTATAGGGTGGCAATGGGGATGGTATCTTTGAAGGAAGAAGATGTGGGAAGAGGTAACACCCACACTCAGTGCTCAGAGCAGTAAAGTAATGAGCCTGAGGCTACACAGCCAGGCAGGAAATTGGCCAGGCTTCAGCTCCACAGGCTGGGTTCTCTGCCTCCCACTACTGCGCTTCAGTGACATGGAGCTGAGTTCCCCTGGGTCCAGGAGGCCCTGACAGAAAGTGCAGCAGAGGGTCCTCAGTGGGGGTATCCGCTGCTCTCTCCAGCCCTGAGAGCACTGGCTAGTTAAAGCCTACAGTAGCCGGAGTTAAGGGGGTCTCAGCAGTCCATGGCCACGGAGCCCAGGGGGCCTGAGCAGAGCATGGGAGGATTAGGGCCAAGGTCAAGAGGAAGAAATGAGGACACATGGGCAGACAGAAAGATGAGGGAAGGGAGGTGGCGGGTAGAAGAGGGGGAGGTGGAAGGCTACATGGGCAATGAGAGAGGGACATGGGAGGAAGGGGAGAGGAGGGAGAAGGACCTTGGGACTGGACCAGGGCCACTGGGCAGCCACACTTTGAGCAGTGGTGCCTACCTGGGGCTAGAGGAGGCCTGGGACACCAGTCAAGGCCACCCTCCCAACCAGGGGCCAGCTTGCATGCGCCCCACAGGTCTAGTCTGTGGAAAGTTGTCCCATTCCAGACCATGGCCCTGACTGTTTCTACCTTTTGACTGTCTTGAGATGAATGGAAATAGTCTCAGGCTTCCAGGATTTAAAGGGACAAAGAGATGAGAGGTAGATATGGGTAGGGGAGTTTGCCCTGGCTCACTTTCCCAAGATAATCTCTTGAGTATTTGATGATGACTTGCATATCTTTCCTTTATCACCCGAAATAAAAATTGGGTCTCATTCCCTTTCCCTTCCCTTGTGCTTTTATTCAACAAATATGTATTGGATACTCTTTGGTTTATAGGGTATAAAATTTCTGATTGTGTCCAAGCAGTGTGGAGTAGAGTGGAATTTAAAACCCTTTGATTTAGACTTTATACTTTTATTAATGCAACTGAAAGTACCTGTGCTTTTCGGGGGCAGCCAGATCCTATTGTTAGCTAAGCAGCATTTCTGTTTTCACTATATTTTAGAACTTTCCCTGCAAGAACCATTATTAATTCATACTTCTTATGACTTTCAAGCAGTAGTTCAGGACATGACCCCAAGAGAAACGTTCCCTTGCTAATTCTAGCCCATTTATAAAGTCAATTTTTGCATTTTGATTTAGTTCAGAACCTTACCTCTTTCATATGCTATTTCGCATGCTTGTGAAGTCTCCATTCTACATCTTAACCTGTGTTACTGATAAGTATGTGGAACAAGCCAGGGCAGAGGACAGAACCCTCTGGCAAGTTAGGCAGTTGACATTGATCTATTAATCAACACCCCTTTGCTTGCTGGCAAGGAATCCACTCTGCTTTCTATCTTGTCTCCAAGAATTTCTTCAGGGATCCTGCCAGTGCCTTCCTAACATTCACATAAACTGGAGCTGGGGGTCTTCCCCAATGGGGTAGCTGAGAGCCTTACTTAAAGAGGTTAGGAAGGCGCATGGGGTGATGTGAGGGAGGGGTATGGGGCACCTGGGAGGACCAAGGTAAAGCTGGAGATGTTAGCAGGAAGGGGCAACCCTAAAGGAATCCTGCCCTGGGGGCAGCAAAGTCCCTGAGTCCTAGCTTTAAAAACCCAGCTGCTCTGGGAGACAAAGGATTTTTGTGCAGTGAACTGGCCCCGGTGGAGACCTTATGCCACCAGGGACCATCATCTGCCTGGACATATGTTCCCACGAATCCTTGGGGAATGTGGAGGCCACTAGGTGAGAACACTGAAGCAAAGGAGACAAACTCATCTTTGGTCATGGAAGTGCTGGATCCAAATACCTCTCCTAGCCAGAAGCTATGGCCGGACTGAAGGAGGAAGGCAACCCCCTGATGTTCCCAGGCGTCCTCTGCTCTCATCTAGGGCACAAACCCCACAGGGAGCTGGAGGGGTGCAGGCCCAACTCTCCTCCCTCCCTGGAGGCCTGTGCCCACTGCTGGATGGAGATGACAGGAATGCATGCAGATGAGCTACAGGTAGTAGCGGTGTGAAGAGAGGTGTGGAGAGAGGATGGTTGTTTTAAAGGGTAGTATATAGGTGAGAACCCAGTATTGAGAAAGAGGAGAGAGGAGCTCTGGGAGCAGCAGTGTGGGGGTGGCTTCTGGGGTCTGGTCAGGAGGGAACCCTCACTAGGGAGCTTCCAGGGGGTGACTCTGAGATGAAAGCATCCGGGGCATAGCCCAGACTCATTCCCAGCCGCAGGGGGAGGGGTGCAGTCAGAAGGGGAGGACACCACTCAAATGCACAGACAGTGACCAATACAGAGGGCGACCCTTAGAGCCTGGCTCCCAGCCAGCTGTGGGTTGGGTGGCAAGATTCAGAGCCCAGAACAGTCCCGCCTCCCAGGACTTCCCTGGGAAGGAGTGCTGTCCCCAAGTGGCCCATGCTCTTGGGGCCTGGGTGTGTGGCCTTGACCTCTTTGATGGGGTCAGGCAAGTAGATGCACCCCAGTGTCATAGAAAGAACTGGGAAGCTGACACCTCCTCACAAGGAGTTTTGGTCAATTCCCACTTGAGTCCTATGATGACACCACCTTGAGCTGGAAGACCCGGATCCAGATCCCCGCATCAGCTGTTCTGTGGTTTCACTCAGCTGCTCTGAGCCCATCTCCAAGATGAGGTGATGAACCGTGACCACCTCCGAGGTCTCCAGGGGACTTTCACAGAAATACTTATGGGAAAGGGTGGGCAAAGGGGAGACAGCTCGATGTGGTTGAAAATGCAGTGAAGGGACAGCTACAGGCCACTTTAGGTGGACCCACCCTCTCCTGTCCCAGGCAGTAAGGGGCTTTGAGAGGAGCTAGGGCTGAGAGGCCAGGGAAACTGGACTCAAACCTCAGTCCTAGCCCTTCCTTTGCTTCTCTGTGTCTTTTGTCCCCATTTCTGTCATGTTCCCCCTCTCCCACTGTAAGTGCCTAACTCAGCACCTGGCCCTGATATATACAATTCTTTTCTCCTTGCTCTTCTCAATGGCCTCTCTGTTGCTCCTTGGTGCCCTCCCACCACCCCCAGCTCCATCTCTTTCCTCCTTCTGGGTTTATGCTTCTGACACCCTCTTTGTCCCAATCTCTGTGCTCCTGGTTTTCCTGCCATCTGTTTCTGCAGCTCTTTCTTTAGCTAAAAGGCGTCCACTGAGCCCTGGAAGATGCCAGGCACAGCCATCTCCTTTCTCTGTCCTGGGTCTCTACCTCTTGCTGCTGTCCCCTCTTCCACTGCCCGGCCTCCTTCCCTCCCTCCCCAAGCTCCACCAGCTCCAACACTGGTATTATTCAGTTTTATGAGAAACCCCCAGGCCTACCCTGAATGGACCAACCACAACTGGAACCAGATGTGCAATCCTGCACTTGGGGATGTGAGGAAGGGGAGGGAG
>PVIR01022482.1:0-27951 GCA_004026965.1 Petromus typicus
TCTCACTCCCTCCACTTTGCAGTCCCACCTTTGGTGGCAAATCTCTTGCCAGGTGCTGAGACCCTCACGTTGGTGGCTGACTTCTCAGTGTGGCCATGTTGGCAGCAACCTGAGCTCTATAGCAGTCCTTTCTCATCCATGGTTTGACCTGTGTAGTGAGTGGTGGTCTAATGTATTAAATGAAACACTACAAAAGTGCAGAGTTTAAATTGTGTGTTGTCCTTAGTGTGATAAAACCTCGTGCTGCCCTCTTGGATGTGACTCATTCCTCTGTGCCCGTTAGTCACTTAGTGGCCATCTCGGTATTGGGGTATTAGTGCTTGTGTTCAAGAAACCGTTAATGTCCCTGAGATGTCAGAGGAGTGATGCCAGCAATTCAGATATGCCAAAGAGAAGCTGTAATATGCTTCCTTTAAAAGTGCTTTGAGAGAGCACAATCACACAACTTTAAAAAAAAAATAAAAAAATAGGATAGGGGGGCTGGGGATATAGCTCAGTGGTTCCGGCGCCTGTCTTGCAAGCTCAAGGACCTGGGTTCGATCCTCGGTAACCACATACCATACTGGGAGTGGAGACTCATCCCAGCAGCAATCAGTACCACATACCACAGTGCCAGGCGTGGTGGCTCATGCCTGTAATCCCAGCACTCGGGAGGCAGAGGCAGGAGGATTGCTGTGATGTGAGTTTGAGGCTGAGTTCAGGGCCAGCCTGAACCACAAAGCGAGACCTTGTCTCAAAAAACCTAAAAAAAAAAAAAAAAAAGGATAGGGTTACAGTGTTTTATTAGTCATCTATAATCTTACTGTGCTGAAATTATAAATTAAACTTTATGATAGGTATATACTTGTAGCAAAGAGACAGTATGCACAGGACTTGCCACTCTACCCAGTTCCAGGCATCTGCTGGGAGTCTTGGAATGTATGCAGCATGGTTTAGCAGGGACGACTGTGTCCAAATGAGTCACATGCATGAGCACAGGGGTTAGGATTTGGACAGTGTGTGGTGGTGAAATACAGTTCAATTCATTACAGCAGAGTATCTGGGGCTCCAAAGTAACACCCTTAGGCTACTCAATATTATTCTTCCTAGGTATAGAGCCTTGTGACAATCTGATAGTAATTTCTCTGGAAAGACTTTATGAGGCTATCTTTACGGACATATAAAAAAAGTCAACTTTTGCAATCTAGACTTACACTCAGTCCTGCTTAGCAAGAGCACTTACTAAAAATCATAAAACATAAGAAAAAGCTGAGGACCAATTGCCACTCATCCAAGGGGGCAGCTATATCCAAGGCACGGAGTGGTCAAAAAGGTGGGGTGGTCCCCATTTGGAGGGGGCCAAGGGCTCCCTTACAGCTCCTCAGGTAAGTATGAATCTTACTGTCACACTCGGGCCCTAGCACAAGGCTTCCTTTACATCTCAGTTTCTTTTTTTTTTTTTTTTTTAATTTTTTAATTGAAATCTTTATTGGTACTTATATATACACATCATGATTGCATTCCACAATGGGGACTTGTACCAGTATAAGACACAACTTAATTCTTACATCTCAGTTTCTTAAAAGCTACTCAACTCCTTTAAAAAGGACATGGAGTGGGATCACAGAAATAAGGGAAGAAACATCCTAACTTTCTCTACTGCACTGCTGCCAAAAGCACAGGACCATCTGGCCCTGACTCTGACCCCAAAGACCCAACTCTGTGTAAATGACTTGTCTTGGGTTATCCTCAGCTTCAAATAACTTATAATTTAATTCTCAGTACCTTCAATCATCTGCCTATTATACCACCCCCTCACAACTTCCCAGCTTGGCTTCAGTCAAGGGCCTTCTCTTTCCTGTGTCTCTCATGGGACACTAAACTTCTGCTCAATCTCATTTTATAGATGAAGAAACTGAGGCATATGGAGGTAACAAAACTTGCTCACATCTATTAAACTTAGGCAGTGGCTCAGCCAAAGGCTCCTGACATGACATCCTGTGACTCATCTGTTCCCTCCTGGCCTAGAGGCTTCTCAATCTTTGAACTAGTCTTGTGGGGGAGGACACGCTTGGATGAGCCGCATTTACTGGCATGGTTGATTCCCAAACTACTGGAGCACTGTTAAGGGATGGTCCAGGCCAGAACTTTCCAGATGGCTGGAGAGAAGGACTGAGGCAAGTATGTGTGAGAAAGCCTCCAGGAACCCAGCAAGCTGTTGCTGGGTTGGCATTGTGTAAGAACTTGATCTGTTTGGTTCTGAGGTATAGATGCACTTTCCAGATGGAGGGACTGAGGCTCTTGGAGAAGTGAACAATTACCTGAGAGTGGGATTTGCGTCTGTCACAAAGCCACACTAGAGGTAAGACATGTCAGACGGAGAATCCACCTGGTCCCGTCTCAGCTTCTGGGCTGTCTGTGGACCACTCAGAAGCTTCTGGTGAGGAGGTGGGAAACCTCACTAACCTGGCCAAACCCCAGATTCAATCTCCTGAGGTTCTTGAAAAGTACAACTCACCGGGGCCCCACTCCAACAGAGAGGTATAACCTGATTTGGCAAGTCGCTCCTCAGGACTCCTCAATCCTGCCAAGTTCAGGACTTCACATCAGCAGCTAAGAACAGCTCAACACCTTGTCACTCTTACCACCTGACAAACAGGAGACACAGAACTGTGTGGAAGCTGGACCCTGACCAAAGCAGACAAGCAAGATGTTCTTGTCCAAAGATCCTCATATCTAGATTCACTTACAACCCAAGCCTTTTATTTCCTCGTCTAAGTAGTGGGCACTGCAAACCCATTTCCACAAGGCAGTATCTGACCTCTGTAGTGAGTTGTGGTCTAATGTGGTCCTACCCATTTGGGGTTGGCTCTCTGTGGTTTCATTTGCCTATGAGCAACTATGGTCCCAAAAATGGCATGGAAAATTCCAGGAATAAACAATTCATAAGTTGTAAATAATGTATATTGTATTTTATTATTAGCTCTTCATTAATCTCTTACCACAATGTATGAATTAAATTTTACAGATCTATACATACGGGTGTTTTACTTTCTTGTTACTGGGACAAAATAATTGATGCTTGCCATGTAAGGGACGTTTATTTTGGTGCAGTTTTAGGAGTTTCTGTCCATGGTTGGCAAGTGCCAAGGCAGAAACAGGATGGCAGAGGCTTCAGATGCAGCCTGAATTTGAAAGCTGGTCTTCAGCTTATTGGTGCAGTAATCGTAGGCAAGTGATTCTCAGGCCTCACTGTTCTTTGAGCTGCAAGGCTGAACTATGTCTAAGACAAGGAATGTGCCTTGGCAGGAAAAGCCTGACAACTGCCTGGCATGAGAGATTCTCCTGAATTGCTTTGGGGCTCAGCACCTTCTCTGGCAAACGAGTCAAACTTCCCTTCATGCAACTGAGAAATGCAAGAACATTTTCGGTCAGGAGTGTCTTGTTAATTTATTTTTTTTCTTTCATCCTAAGACACAGCATCTTGCAAAATTACCCAGGCCAGCTTCAGCCTCTGAGTGCTAGGATCACCGCCTGGCCCTGATCTTTTGTGTGTGTGTGTGTGTGGTAGTAGGGCTCAAATCCAGAGCCTTGTACATGCAAGGCAAGCACCCTACCATTAATCTACATCACTCTCGTCCTCTTTGTCATTTAACAACCAAAGTCCTGCAGCCAACCCCCTCCCTTTCTTCTCTGCAGCTTTTTGGGGGTCCTGTTCCCCCTTCACTCCACTGCAGAATTCTTTGGTTCATTGAGGGTTGTACCTGTGCTACAGCCTATAGGCAAGCTTCCACAGGAATCCTGGGACTACCTCGTGCCAGCCGTGCACTCCATTTCTGACAGGGTTCCCTCTCTTACTCATTTTCTCTAGATCAGTGCACCAGTTGGACTTTGGATGAACCTCAAGTATTTGTCAATCCCACCTCTGTCAGAACCCAAGGCCAGCCACACCCTAACAGACTGGAAATACCTGCAGATCAAAGGCTGGCCTGCTTGATCTTTCTCATTGGGGCTGTAATTGGAAAAGTCTCTTCCAAAACACTCTTCTTCTCCACCAAGGTGGAGAATGTGGGGGGGCTGGGAAGTTGTGAGGCCACCTGCCTCATACCCTGGCAGTGCAGGAAAGAAGGCAGCCAAAGCCCCCCAGAAGACATCTTCAGCAAAAGTAGGGTCCAGAGATGGGAACAGGGCAGGTAAATTATTTTAAGAAACCCGGGCCAGGTATTTAACTGGGGTGTTGGTGACTGCTGTGCAAGGTCTCAAGTTTGATTCCTGGTACCACAAAAAGAGAAAAAAAAAAAGAAATCAGATGACCCAAGAGTTCAAAGTAACAAATATATTTGAATTGATTTCAGATAAAAACTACTGGGGTAGGGGAGAGGTCAATAACCATTCCTGCTCCTAATCTGTTAGAGCCACATCCTGGAACACCCTGAGGAACTAGAGTAACCAACTATTTTCACATCATCCAAAGTATTAGAAAAAACAAGGCATTATATCATTTAGGTTAAACATCTGCTGGTGACCAAATCCAGCCTGTTACATTCCATATTTGTTCTTTAGCTCTTCTACTTTGTCGACATAAGCTTTCATGGCACTTTCCTTGGAAGTCCCTGGAAGGAATCAACACGATTATTGTAGCAAGGTAGCAAAGAAGCTGGCTTTGGGTTTCTAGGCTGTCTCACTTTAACCTTCTAAGACTCAGTCTCTCTGCTGTGAAGTGGGAGTATATCTGCATCTGGGAGAGCTGTGGAGGCCTGAGACTAATGTACCCAAAGATCTTTCTGCTCCATTAAGCACAGTAGGCATGGTAGACCTGGCCAGAGGCCGATCCTGCATGTGGGAGCATAGTGAGAGCTTCAGCCTTCTAGAGAGCCACGTAAGTGTCTCTGTGGTAACTTTACTGGTCCTGCTGATTTCATAGTTGGCTTTGGCTTATTGTGTATTTCTGCATTGTGCTTTTATCTCCCAGAGCTGCTAAGCTGGCAGTGACAAAGCCACCAACCACATTCTTCTCCCTAGAGGAGCTAGGAGAAGAGTTTCCAGGGTCTGACTAAAAGCAGCTGGTTCTTGGAGAGGAATGAGACGAATCTTTGTCTCTTAGCTGAGGCACAAAGGACACCGAAGAAGCCCTCAGGGACAGTTACACCCTGTTTCCTGGGTTCTCCAGTGAAGAGTGGCCCTTTGGGGCTGGATCTGAAACTCCCGGGGCCTGAGAATGGTGTGGAAGTGCCCAGTGAAAAGGGCTCATCAGACAGGCCCTTCTCAACTGCAAATCCTGGGATTGTACAGTATTTATTGTATTGTGCCCTTTCTGAATTCATGGGTCTCTCATTTGCAAGAGACAGAGAGCTTATTCAGCAACCAGCCAGTGAGGACACAAAAGCTGCCAGGAGCTCTGGTGCCAACCTTTGGGTCTTGCTGCCATGGGGGGCACGTGATTTAGTAGAAGCCTGGATGCTTCTTGGCTGTTGGTGTTCAACAAATAATAGCTCCATTCAGAGAGCTGACCAGTGTCTGGCCATGCATTACCTTACTCCCCTTTCGTGTGCCTTCCTGGGAGGGCCACTCCAGCTAAGGGGATGCTGCCTGGCCTTGTGGGGGACAGGGAGGTATGGGCAGGAAACCACCCTTTATTCTGAACATGTCCAAGGCGCATAACAGCATTACCACCTGGCCTCTCAGTGGCCTGGCCCTGGAGCCTCTCCTCTCCAAATGACACCCTGCTCAGAGATGGGTTTTAAGAAGAAAGTAGTTGGCACAGGTCAAGCTGGTTTCCTGCATATGCCTCCTTTGAGATTTCCTCCCCTTACCTCTTACACCCCATAGTAAAGAGTCTTTCAACTCTGGGCTTCACAAAGATGGGAATCGACTGGGACAATTACCTTTAAGCTGGTTCCAGGCATCCCACTTGGCTTTGCCTTTGAGGTCCAACAACCCAGGCCGCTCTTAAGTAAGGAAAAAAAAACATTAGATTTGTTTTGCTTTCAACTTTCTTTTTATGTAAGCCATCTTTTATTGCAAGGATTTCTTCTAGGCCCCTGATATAGTTAAACACGTTTTACACAGTATGTCTGCCTTAAGAAATCTAGATGTAAAGAAATCCAAACCAAAAATCTAAAAAAAACCCAGAAGGACTATTCTTGTTACAAGATAGTTTTTGAGTTGCAAATTAAATACCTCCAAAATTTTTCCTTTTATTAACTACCATAAAAAAATTCTTTTTAAAAATCCATTCATATAACTTAAACTTCAAAAGCTACAAAGGAAAAAATAATACAGTGGTATCTCAATTCATAAACTTAAATCTTTCCATGATTCTGGTCACAAACTGAATTGGATAAGAACGGAATCAAATTGTTCTGTAAGGTGAACCTGGATTTGTTTGGTTTTCATCTAATTTGGTTTGTGATCAGAATCATGGAAAGAATTAAGTTTGTGAACTGAGGTACCACTGTACTGTCAAGCTTCCCTGTTCTCGGCCACCCAATTTCTCTTTCTAACACATTATTATCAGTTTTCTGGGTGCTCTTGCCTATGAGCTTTTTGTCCATTTCCTAACCCCATTTTTCCTCCTATACTTGTAAGCTATTTCTTGTTCCTTACTGGGACAGTTTTTTTTTTTTTTTTAACTGAGGGCAAGATTTTTAAAAGTTCTACCCTGATTTTATGCTTCAGGGCCTGTAATCATCTGCAGCTGGGAAACACTCCCTCCCTCTTCACCCTGCTGACCTACTTCACTGCCAAAGGGAGCAGCTATAGTATCCACAGCCTGAAGCACTGTGTCTGAGAAAGCATCAAGCATCCCCAGAGCATTCTGTGGGACATCTGAAAGAGACTGTACCCGCAGTCACCACCAGGATCCGAGAACTGTACTCCCTGCCAGGCTTTTCTGCCACCGTGGGAATGATATTTGTAACATCTAATTCAGCACCCATTTTCCATGGAGCCCCTGAAATATGGCTCCTGCAGCTAGAGATTAAACTTTTCAGTTAAAATGTAAATAGCCACATGTAGTTAGTGGCTACTGTAACTGTACTGAACAGT
Source organism: Petromus typicus (assembly GCA_004026965.1). Classification (NCBI taxonomy): domain Eukaryota; kingdom Metazoa; phylum Chordata; class Mammalia; order Rodentia; family Petromuridae; genus Petromus; species Petromus typicus. The sequence continues at coordinate 7,027 of PVIR01022482.1, forward strand.
ACAGCCCTACAGAGAGCCTCCCTGATAACATGGTAACAAGATGCCATGCCAGTGTATCCACTCATATGAGAGCAAGTCCTGCTGGCTAGCTCAGGATCTGTGAAGGTACTGCTTGGCAGAAAGACCTTTCAGTCCCTCTAGCTTTCTCCTGCTGTAAAGAAAGTTTATCAACTCACTGTAAAACTCATTTTTGCAACAAGCTATTCCTTAACTAAGCCTTTGGTGAGAACCAGTGTTTGCTTTGGCTCTGTCCATGATCCTTAGCTCAGGGCAGTGTCTCCTGCTACAGCCAGACAGCAGTCAGCCTACCTGTTCTGCCATCTACCCTAGCTCCAGTGAAATTGGGGCCTTGCTCATCCTCCTGAACAGAGATGGGAAGCACTTCCTTTTCATCTACCATGACTTAAACTTCGGTGTCCTTTTGAGGAACATGTTGTGTCATTTGTTGCCTCTGTATACTACTACGTTGGTTAAGTACTTAAGAGACAGAAGGAAAACTGTTCAAGGTAGAAAAGACAATCTTGCACAATACGGTAAATCAAAGCTTAGTTTCAAAATCTTTACCAAGATTTTTGAATAGGGAACTAATAGTCATCAGCTGTGAGCAGCAAAAACATTTGTAATATGTTACAAGACACCAGGTGCTCTTTGATCCTTTGTTAGGATTGGCAAAGATGCCAATGGCTCTAAGTAAGAAACCACCCATCTAAGGTGGAAGCAATGCCACTCAGCAAAGCTACTCGAGTTGAGAGCTATAGCAGGTTTACTGGGGCTTCAACTTCCTCCCTAGCAAAGGGAGCTGTTGTTAATAATATAACAGTATTGCAATTCTAGTATTTGAGTCATTTAGAATCCAGGATGGGTTTGGGGGAAACTCCCCGCAGCTTAAACCCCAAGAATCCCACGGACTGTGACCATATTCTGTCTGAAGAGTTAGGGCCTCAGAAGGCTTGAGACTGCAGTTCCCACAGACTTCCAGTCAGGGTTGCTGAACCAAAAGGCCAGAGCTTGCTTTGATGAGCAGTTCGGCATACCTGTATTTACATCACCCACAGTGGCTTGTTTGTAGTGGCTATAAATGAACAACATCTCTTGGTCCGTTGGCTGGGTACTGAGGTGCTTAACCTCCTCAGCAGCTTTCTCAAACTCAGCCTAAGTGGAAGAGGGGAAGAAAATGAGGGCCATTTCTAAGTGGGAAACGGCAGGAGTCCTGGCTTTAACAGTACTGGGGATAGGAGGAGAGGACACAGAAGGAGCACTTCTCACACAGGCCAAGAGAAGCAGCTCCCTTAAGTGCCCCCCTTTCCTCCACAGGGCAGCCAGCTTCAGTAAAACAAGGAACAGAAGCACATCAGTTAGCTCATTCAGTCTGGCTCTTCCACCACAGCAGCCGGAAATAGTTTGGAGGCGGCCAAGGCTTGGCTCCAGTGGGTGTGCACGGTATGGAAAAGCAGCAGGGCCAGCTGCCACCACCGGACCAGACAGGGGAACAGCTAGGGCACCAGTGCAGCTGACGTGTGGATAAAGGGTGCACAGCGTGTTGGAAACAGCTGTAAAGGGGTCAGAGGTACGAACGCAGGGGGGTTGGCTGTGGGAGCTTCCAGGTTGTCTCTACCCCTGCAGCCCAGGAGTTCAGTGTCGACCTCTGTCCCAGTGCCCAGATTAGGGACAAGCAGGGAGGAAGGAACCAGAGGTCGCTCCACGTAGATTGACAGGGGTCACGGATCTACACAGGAGGATAGAGAAAAAGTTCCCGGGGCCACCTTCGCCGGGCCAGGAATCTCCTCTTGGCACTCCAGGAACTCGGCTCCTACTTCCTATGACCTCCAAACTCAACCATAACCTCCTTGTGTTTCCACTTCGCCGAGCCATCGCTCCGGCGTCTGGTTGTTCCCTTCCGGATGTGGGACTCTGTTCTCGTTCTCCAACCGCCCCCTTTCTATCCAGAACCCTTGGCTCTCACCTCTATGCCTGCCTCACTGTGAAGTCCACCCCACTGGCAACTTTCCAGCAGTTGCAGCATAAGATTTTGAAGACCCCCAACGGAAAGTTCCGCTCACAAGGCTCTCTGCAGGGAATCAAGGCTGGGCATGGGTCCAGCAGCAACCGCAGGGAGCAGTCGGAGAGTCCTTACCCTACCTCCCTCCCAGATGCACCTTCACGGCTTGGCTAGGCACGCGCTGTACCTGAGACATGCCAGCAGGTTTTCGAGGATTCCACTGGGTCAGCGTAGGAGGCGAAGAACAGGAAGAGAACGGGAAGGAGCGAGTTGGCAAGCGCCTTTAAATGCACAACCCCCAGCGTTCCAACCCTGCTCGGGCGAGCGGCAGCAGCCAATCAGAAGTCGGCGTTACTTTGGGGGCGTCCCCACCTCCAGTAGCAGCGCCAGTCCTCGCGGAACTCAAGAGATCCTTAGTGCGCACGCGCATGGTGGAGCCGCGGGGAAAGCCGGGAGGAGGTAGGGAGCAGCTGAGGTGCTGTGAGCTTGGTGGTGCGGGAAGGATGTCAGCGGTTTGGTCGGTTCAGACCTGGGGCAGCTGTGGAGGGCCGCACCTGGGACATGAAGGAGGTACCTGAGGGTGAACAACAGGCTCTTGTATTTTGTCTCCTACATTTCTTTCTCCACTTGAAGAGGCCGGAAGTTTCCTAAGTATCTTTCCAGTCTGGGGACTGCGAGTGGGACTGGTTATGTCCCAGGATGTAGGAGATGCCCCAGGAGCGGCTCCTGGTGAGCGGTATGGTGAAGCAGTGAGACGTTTGAACTTATAGCACATTCTTTGACCTGCTAGTATGCCTTGAGCTCTCAGTGCTAACATTTGTGTTTGTAGTGCAGTGTTCATCTGGTGTGAGAGACAGGGGCAGTTTGTCCTGACCTAAAACTTGGAAGAGAACAGGCGCAAACCTTTATCGATTCTCTTCATTATAAAATATGTGTGGAACTTCTGTCGGTCTTGCACTGTTCTGCACCTGGGGGAGACAGGAAGAGACCAGGTGAATACCTGCAATGATGGAACTTATAGAGGAATAATAGCTAAGACAGCAAGTTAGAGTATTTTTAGGAGCTGACAGCTGGAAGTTTTGAATAGTGTTGAAAGAAGGTGAAGTTTGAGGAATGTCGGCCAGAAAGGGAGGGAGCATTTGAGAAAGGTGTTGACAAGGTGAGAATAGGGAACGAGAGAGACCACAGAAAGAGAGGAGGATGGATGATTAAGGAGGTAAGGAGCTAGCTATCCACCCAATGTAGAGGTCGGGCATTCTGCAGACTTGGATTTTTATACTGACTGAGATAGGAAGTAATCAGGATTTTGAGGAAAGGTGATGAGATGGGTGAATGTCTTCGCAAGTTTGCTACAGAGGCTTAGGAGGCTAGTGGTAGAATTTTCTGGTAGTGGTTGGCTACAAAGGAGCTGGTGAAGGGAGAGAATTGATGGAAAATTGTAGATCGTTTACAAATGAAATTCCTTAGAAATTCCTAATTTGTGTCAAAGACCTAGGACTACAGATCTCCAGCCTTCCTGTCACCATCAACTCCCTTTTGCACTGTAGATGTTTAGAAATGAAGGTAGTGGAAGCTTTCAGAGTCAGTTACTAATTTAATGTAGGTCAGGCCTGATGAAATGTTTGGGAAGAAGTGGAACTTTAAATGTAGGGAACAGATTTAGAGTCATAAATCTGAATAATTTTTTTGAGAAAGCAAAACTAAATTAACAAAAATTTTGGAGTTAAATTTGGGGAAATTGCATTTGAAGGGTAACATAGGTTTCTTTTTTAAAATTGATTTTATTGGTACATTTTATAGATACATTATGATCACATTCAACATTGAGAGTTTGTACCTGTATACAGAGGTTTCTATACTTGTAATCTTAAGTAGTCAGGAGGCAGGAGGATCACAAGTTTGAGATCTGACTGGGAAATTCAGAGATCCTAACTCAAAAAAGTCTCGAGATGTAGCTCAGTGATAGATGCCCTAGAGCTTAATCCTCAGCACTGGAAAAGGGAAAAACAAAAGGAAGAGCCAAGTTTCTTCTACAGCAACAATTCAGAGCTATTTTTATTTATCATCAAAAGGATTTGGGGGCAGCAGATACCTTTGATAATTTAATTTTCTGTATCATTTGTCAGATATCAATGGGCATGACTGAGTTTTGACTGGAGCAGACCTTGTAGAAAGTAAAACTAGTGGGGTTTTTGACATCAACTAGTCACAGTCTCCAGTTGACATAGGATTGGTTTATTGGTTACTTGTTTACAATACACTTCACTTTCCTGAAAGGATTTTCTATATATGGTTCTGTGCCCAAATGAATCTACAGAAGTTATTTATACAAGTGAAGTATGGTAGGAGTAAGGATTGTGGGTTTCAGGGAGCATTGTGCTAAATGATCTTGACCAGGAGGAGAAGAAAGAGGACTTTCCTTGTTACGAGGTCCACTGTAGGTCAAATTTCAAAATAGCTGAAGATATGGGGTTTTAAAAAAATTTTAACATGCTTTTCTGCCTCCTTTCCTCGTTTCTGAGTGATCTCTATCTGTGGACGTGTCACCATAAAGCTCTCTTCTACTTCAGGAATTTGGAATAACATTTAGCTCCTATTTTATTATTGTTGTTATTATTATTATTATTATTATTATTTGATACAGGGCCATGCTACCTAGTTCAGAGTGACCTTGAGCTCACTGTGTAACCCAGGCTGGCTTGAAACTCAAATCAGTTCTCCTGCCTCAGCCTTCTGAGTGCTGAGATTATAGGCATGCACCACCACACCCTGCTAGCATTTAATTTTTAACATAAAAAGATAATAACAAGCTGGCATTTGGGATCCTCCCTTTCTGTCTTCCCTCAATTTGTTCTCCCCTCTTGTACTCTCCCATTCTCCCTTTCTTTCTCCTTTATTTTTTTCACTCAGGACCTCAACATGCTAGGCAAGTGCTCTAACACTAAACTATACCCTCAGTCCTTATTAAATTTAATTTTGAGATATTCTGGCTAATGCCCAGGCCAGTCTAGAATTTGAGATCTTCTTGCCTCAGCCTTTACACTAGCTGAATTACATATGTGTGCCAGTATGCCGGGCTTGAGATTTTTGTTTTATATTTCTACAGGACTGGAAAGTATCACTGTTTATCTTCCTGATAAAGTACAAGATCTTTAACTCCATTCTTGTGAGCAACATCACATGTAATTATTTCATTTATAATTATTTTAACTTGTATTATCTGACCTTTCTCTTTCCTTAAGCCAGAGAGAACAGAAATCACTATATTGATCACTGGTTTATCTCCAGGTTCCCTGGCACTTTGAAGGAATTCAACAAATGGCTGTTGAACGAATAAATTGCTTTCTTACTGTTCCTTCTGATTATCTGTGAATTTAGAAACCAGCTAAATCTGTTATAACTGAGTGTGAGACTATGGAATTGACCAAAGCAGATAATCTTTTGTTACCATTCCTAGCTTTGGAAGCAGAGGGCCTAGAGGGGAAATGGAAGATAGAGAACCTGACCAGCCAACTTGTCAGCTACATCAACCCAGCCAGTCAGAGAAGCGGGCATTCTCATTGTTGTGCTATTAAGCCATCATAAATCAATTACATACATAGAACTTTGTGTGAACTTAGCATCTATGGGATACTGTTTCAACTGCCCATAGGCTTTACTTGCTGGCTTTCAATTTAAAGCCAGATCAGCAAGATACATTAACGGGTGGAAGGTAAAAGCATTCTTGCCCAGTTGGTGTGAATAATAGTTTACTATTAAATTTCTGATATGATTTTAACCTCTAGTATCTAAAAGTAACCTAATATTGGCAGGTTAAATTCCAGTTTTTCCAGCACCATTTGTTATAGAGGCTATCCTTCCTCCACTGAAGGTGTTTGGCTCCTTTGTCAAAAATGAGATAGCTTAGTGTGTCTGGAGTTGTTTCTGTATCTTCCAATCTATTCCACTGGTCCTCCAGTCTGTTGCTTTGCCAGTACCATGTGGTTTTTATCACAGTGGCTTTGTAGTACAATTTCAAGTTGGGGATCGTAATGCCCCCCCATCATGTCCTTATTGCTTAGAATTGCTTTTGCTCTTCTAGGTCTGACCCAGCAGACCACCCCAGGCATGTACTGACTCCAGTACCTGGAGTCTGATAGGGTTCCAGGCTTCCTACCTGGTGGTGACAGGCTAAAAGCATCAGCCATTTTTCCTTGATGGTCAAAGAGATTGGGCATTGTGAATCCAACCACGGCTGGATTCTGCTGCTGGAGATATAATTACAGTGAGTAAAGACCACTGACACTGAGTCTTATGATTTGACAATGAGCAAGTCATCATTTCTTGTATTTGAAACTTGGAACATTAGAAGTTAGTGGTAGCTGGTTTAAATCCTGACCCACCCCCTGGTGGCAAGTGGCAGGGACTTTGTCCTGACTGAAAAATGCCTCTCTGGCATCAGATACATAAATAAGGAAGTGCAGGATCTATAATAGTGATGGCAAAGCTATGGCACAAGTGCCGCAGCAGGCTGTTGGTATCATTTAAAGCTTTGTTACTGTTTTTATTTTTTCATTTTTTGTGTGTGTGATTTAAAAATTTATTTAATATTATTTTTGTTGTTGTTGTTTTAAATTCAAATCTTTATTGGTACATTATATATACACATGACTGCACTCAACAATGAGAATTTGTACCAGTATATGACACAACTTAATTCTCATTTTTTCCCATGCCCTTACCCACCCTACAACTCCCACCTGCTTATATACATAAGCTTTGTTTCCTTTCATTTTTATTATCATCTCATTATGTCACCCCTTGTTATTTACCCTTACATTCCATTTCTCTTTGAATATTTTCTATTTCACAATATCTACTATACATTCTAGAACTCATTTACATTTTCATTTTCTTATACCAGAGAAAAGATATGATATTTACACATGAGAAATGGCTGGTAAAATTCTTTCTCATACAGAGAAAAAGAGACCAAGGTCCCGCAATATCCTTCAGGGGCACATAACCAGGGAGTCTTCTGCCCACTATATTTCATCTCTCAGTTTTTCTACAACTTCTTAGTAGTACCAAACTACTACTAAATATCACATGATATGATATTTACACATCTGTGACCTATTTATTTCACTTATGAAGATATAGTGAAGGTGCATCAATTTGAGTATAAATGACACAATCTAATAATTTTTATGGCAGAATAATACTCTGTTGTTTAAAAGAATCACATCTTTTTTATCCAGTCTCCAGTTGATGGACATTTTGGTTGTTTCCAAGATTTAGCTATCACAAACTGAGCTGCTATAAACATGGGTAAAACTCTTGAAGACATTGGTTTAGGGAAAGATTTCATGAACAGAATCTCTATAGCACAAGAACTGACAGAAGAAATCAGCAAATGGGATCTCATCCTATTAAAAAAGCTTCTGTACAGCAAAGGAAACCACCAGCAGAGCAAAAAGGCAACCAACAATATGAGAAAGAATCTTTACCAGCCATTTCTCAGATAAAGGGTTACTATCTAGAATATATAAAGCAATAAAGGGTTACTATCTAGAATATATAAAGAGCTTAAAAAAATCAACCCACCGAAATTTCAAGAACCAATTAAAAAATGGGCATCTGAAATGAATATACTTTTTAGAGGAAGAAATAAAGAGCAGCTAAAAAGCATATGAAGAAATGTTTAACATCACTAGTCATTCGAGAGATGCAAGTGAAAACAACACTGAGATTTCATCTCACTCCATAAAGAATGGCTGCCATTTCAGAATTAGCCAGTAACAAATGTTGGCGAGGCTGCGGAGAAGAAGGAACCCTTCTCTACTGTTGGTGGGGGTGTAGACTGTTACAACCACTGTGGAGATCAGTGTAGAGATTCCTCAAAAAACTAGGATTAGAGGTCCTATTTGACTCTGCTGTTCCTCTGCTAGGTATATATACAAAATAATTAAAAGATTCATATCACTGTGTTTTTCTTTTAATGTATGAATTATCTTTTCTAAAATAAAACATCATTATTCAGGTTTAATTGCACTTTGTATTAAATAAGGACATTTTGAGTTGCAATTTGGATACTTGGACTCTAAAAGTTTTGCCATCACTGTTCTATAACGTATCACTTTCCATTATATATTCAGATGGAGAAACTGCTACAATACATTGTAATCATGTCATTCACACTAATGAGCTTTTCCACTAGTTCAGGTGAGGTTTCTCTCCTGATTATAGTTTGGATTTTGAGTGTCCCTTAAAGGTTCCTGTAATAGTGGCTTGATCCTCAGTTTGGTACTACTAAGAAGTTGTAGAAAAACTGAGAGATGAAATATAGTGGGCAGAAGACTCCCTGGTTATGTGCCCCTGAAGGATATTGCGGGACCTTGGTCTCTTTTTCTCTGTATCTCTATGTCTCTGTATCTCTATCTCTGTGTAGGGTGAGTGTTTTTGTTCTGTCATGTGCTCTTGCCTCGATGCCAGAGCAGCCAGGCCAACCCAGCATGGACTAAAACCTCTCAAACTATAAGCTGAAATGTCCCTTTTCTCTTTATCAGTTCATCAGCTCAGGTGTTTGTTCTAGCCACAGAATGGTAACCCTTCTCAGCTGTGAGGACTGTTCAAACCCCATTAGCTGAGTTGAGTACCTCTTCCCCAGTCCATGATGGTGACCTAGGTACCTGTATCCGCAGATCTATGAAAGTTTGAGTCCCCTTTCTTAAGTTCTCCAACATTCTTGCATGAGTGCATGGGCTTTTAGTCTCTCTGGGGCCAGAGGTACTGTGGCCCACCCGTAATAATTTTTATTAGAGCAGATGCCAAGGTAGAGGACAGGGAGGGGATCAGGAGATGTGGGAGGAGATGCCCTGCTTCAATAATTATGGTGTATTTACTTTCAATCTCAGGTAATCTGGTGGTTACTCACAGTTCAAGCTAATGGGCTTTTTATTCACGCAAAGATGTATCTCATGGGTGACATCATTTGTTTCAGCTTGTTTTCTCCAGTGTTTTTTCCATTACAGCCACAATGCCTTTCAGTAGGTGTGATGGGATTGCCTCATTGTCAAGCTAACATCTTTTCTTCCTTTTGGGCAGGGTAGAGGGGGCAGCAATCAAAGGTCCACTTGCCAGTCTGTTTTAAATCTTCCTTTTGCTATTCATGTGCTAGACATTATTAATGTCTTCCACATCCACCACTTTGGCAAAAACATCTCCTACTGGATCTTAGGGAATCTTCTCATGTCTCCCAAGTCCATAGAACTTCTGTCGTTTCTGTTCATTCATGTCTTTGTCACTATCTCAGCCTTGTCACCAACTGGCAGGATTTGAAGGGTCTGAAATTTTACCCACCTTGCAAACTGACTAGGTGCTTGTAGAAGACATGAAACGTGTGGATCTGAAACACAGAACTGTATTACTTATGGTAGGTAAGCATAAGCTTGTAAAAAAAAAAAAAGCTAGACAAAATTTACCAGTTTATTTGAAAAGAGGATGATGCATTAATTGGGCAGCAACAGAAAGGTGATTCAGGAAGCTCCATGTTTAACAGTGTGAGCAGCAAGGTTTGTGGACTAAACATGGAAACAAAGTAGAGACATCATCTGATTGAATTAATATTTAGTGTTTGGTTTATTGGGGTATGGTGTAATGAAGCATTTGTCGTATGCAGATGTTTAGGGGAGGTCTGTGGTTGTATAACCAATTGGCTGGTTAGCTGCTTATGGTTGGCTCCGACTTGTGGTTTATGTTGTTTATATTTTTGCTTGTAAGTTAGTCACAAGAAGTATTTCCAAATTAAAGTCCCAGTTGTAAATGTAAGAGCTGTGGGTATAAAAACAAGTTCAGGCTGATCACTTCCTTCTTCTATGTTTTAACGAGCTTCATGTTTCTATCAGTTCCTTTCCTGCCATATGTCCCACAGAAACACTGATGACAGGATACAAGATGGGTGGTGGGTTTGTGTCACAGTTGTAGCTGTAGCATCACATCTGGTAATCCAAATCTTTTTTTTTTTTTTTTTTGAGACAGGGTCTTGCTTTGTAGTTCAGGCTGGTCCTGCACTCACTATGTAGCACAGACTAGCCTCGAACTCACAGCAATCCTGCCTCTGCCTTTCGAGTGCTACGGTTATAGGCATGATCCACCATTCCCAACACTGTGGTATGTGGTACTCATTGCTGGTGGGTGTGAGTCACACCTGGCACTCTCGTGTGTGGTTATAAGGGATCAAACCCAGGCCCTTGCACTTGCAAGGCAGGTGCTGCAACCACTGAGCTAACTCCCCAGTCCTGACAATCCAAATCTTGATGGCAGAAAAGAACCGGGTCAGAGACAAATGCCTGTATTACTGATGGCACAGATGACAGCATGAGCTTCTTGTCTAGGTCAGCCCCTCTTGATGCATAGTTCCATAGAGTCAAAGTAGGGTGACCAAGTTATCACAGCTGTGGAGCCCCAAGTTTAGGCAATCCAGATTCTTTATACCGGGTTTTAAGCAGCTTTAGTTTAGAGGAAGACATCTTTATTTTACTGGAGAGTAAACAGTTTACCCTCAGTTTTGGTGGAGGCTATGGAATCTGTCTGAGTGGGCTGTTTACTATATACATATCCTTGAAAGAGACTTAAGATATAAAGCGTGTCTTCCATAAAACATGCAGAAATGTAAGAGACCCATGGGAAATATTCTCCAACAGCGCAAGAATTAATATTCTTCCTTATGATTATGATTCAAAAAATAGATTGCAAAAAATAAAGTATCCAGCACTTTGGAAAACTCAGTCATCCTGAATCATTTTCTGAGAGTCTTAGGTAACTTGAGCAGAGAAAACAAATGATGGTACTAGCCCTAAATTGAAGGTCTGCAGAAATGCAGGTATTGATTTTCTGTAGGCAGTAACTGACCCTGAATAGTAGTCTCAGGTTTATTTATTTAGCAATGATTGCAACTTGTCCTTAGGTATGTTCAGCTGTTTAGGTCACCATATGGTACATTAGTGATAGCATGGAGAAGAAGATGTGTAGATTTAGCTAATATTTATTTGGGACCTACTGTATTACTTAAACCACCAATAAATAGGTGGAAGATTTTTTTTTTCAGTGAATTTAAAACAGTTTGGGTTGAAGACTAAAATTATTCATAAGTTTGAATGTTCAAAGTATCTTTCTCAAAAGTTTTATGTCAGTGAAAGATGATTAAACTATTCTCTTTAGTATAATGGTATTCAAGAAGATACTAAACATTTTTTTTAGTCCTCTTGGACCTTGTCTATAGTTTCATATTTAATGAATCATGCTTTTGATAACATTTAAAGCAAATTTTTGTAATTTTTTTCTATTCCAATGACCAATTTTTGTTCTTTTTATTGCTACCAACAACCACTTTTAGAACAAACTCCTCTGTATAAAGGTTAAAAAAGATTAAAGTGGAATCAACATCTTCCTTTTAGTCATAGCCTTAAATGTGAATTGATTATAATTTGTCATTCTTTTGAACTTTAAACTGAAATTTTTTATAAAGTTTTTAATCTGCCATTATAATATTCAAAGGTGAACAATGATATTTTTTAAAACATAAAAATACTTATTTCAAAAGCATTAAAAAGAATTTCAGAACAATTGCATATTTAGTGATTTTCCTCCTAGCAGCACTCCACACTTTCTACTTTGTTTTACTTTTGATGTTTTGCTGTGCTGCTCAGGCTGACCTCAAACTGTTAAGCTTAGGCAATCCTTCTGTGTCAGGTGCTGGAGTAGCTGGCACTGCAGGTGTCACCACGCCCCAGCTTACTTTCTCTTCCTCCTTGTCATCTGTGCCGATTTAGTTACCTCACATTGAAGAACAAAAAGCTATTTTGTACCCTATTTATTTACTTACTCTAAAAAGAAGGCAATAGATTCTTTGACTTGAGTGGCGGAGTGAAAGAATAATATATATGAATCTTTTTGTGTATTCTGGAGCTGTGCTTCTTTTGAAAGCTGTGCTTTTTTGATAGTGTTAAGACTGGCTTTAATTTCTTATTTACTTTTTTTTTAGCAGTACTGAATTGAACTCTGGCCTTTGTGCTTCCAAGGCAGGTGTGGTACCACTTGAACTAAATCCCCAGTCAAGACTGGCTTTAAACTAAACTATATATGATGTTTCTGGTTTTACAGTACTTTGTGTATGTATATGTTTGTATGCGGTATTGGGTAGTGAAATCAGGGTCCTTGCACTGAACTATATCTTCAGCCCATTAAAAAAAATTTATTTTGAGACCAGGTCTTGAAAAGTTACTAAGTTGCCCAGGCTGGGCTTGAACCTATGACCCTCCTTCATTAGCTTCCCAGAGTGCTGGAATTATAAGTCTATGCCACCAGACCTAGCCTGATTTTATAATACTTAAAGTGAGGGATTAGGTAGAACTGTAAAATATTTTAATTTTACAAAATGATCTCTAGGAGCTGTTAAAATTTGTCATATGCCCCACTTCTTAGACACCTGCTGGTCACACTAAGGGAGCGCTTTTGTCACTCTTCAAACTTCTAATAGCTCATTTTGGGTTCCAGTCTCTTGAGAATAGGCCCATAATATCCTTCAAACACTTGGAAGCAGTGCCAGATTTAATGATTTACCCCTATAGTTCAGCCACTCAGGAGACTGAAGTGGGAAGATCACTTGAGCCCAGGAGTTTAACACTAGCCTGTAAAATATAGCAAGACCTTTTCATAAATAGCAAAGCAGACGCTGGAAGAAGGCAGATTGTCACTTGGTAATTATTGAGCACACTTTGTGTTTGGAAATTCAGCTCCTCTGGAATTGTACTCAGTCTCTGAAGAAATATTTAGGGTATTTTGTCAGTCATTGTGGGACAGTGGGGAGCAGTGAAAACTGTGGGTCTCATACTTCACAGCTGAGGCCAAACAAGGCAAGGCTTGGCCTTCCTTACCTCTTCTACTGTTAACAGCTACCAGTTTGTACCCATTTTCTGCTTATTCTTGGTGATTTTACTGATGATAATGCCCCTGTATTATTAAAGTGCTGTTAAGTGTACCAGAATGCAAGAAGGATGTGATATGCCTTGCAGAGGAAATACATGTGGTAATAAGCTTTGTTGAGGTGTAAGTTACAGTGCTATTGACTGTGAAATCACTGTTTTATTTTTTTAAGGTTGTTTTTGAAACAGGATCTTGCTTTGTGGTTCAGGCTGGCCCTGAACTCAGCCTCAAACTCACATCACAGCAATCCTCCTGCCTCTGCCTCCTGAGTGCTGGGATTACAGGTGTGAGCCATCATGTCTGGCACTGAAATCACTGTTAAAGCATTGACAGTATGTATCAAATGAAATGTCTATAAATAGAACGTGAAAGGAGGCTATGAAGGACTGGGTGGCAAAACTCTTGTGCCCAGCGGCTCCCAGGAACCTAACTCTGTCTTTCTCCTAGGAGCAGTAGTTCAGGATTTTCTAATTCACTCTCCACAGACAACTTTATAGACCATAGCTACTAAGAATAACCAGAATGCACTGTCTTTACATGTTGGGCTTTTTTCTTGTTTTAGTTGCTACAGATCAAGTATTTTGTGATCATACATTTGTGCTTATCATAATCTCCTCTGAGGTTTTAAAAAACCTCCTCTGAGGTTTTATGTGATATGCTAGTTTTTTGCCTCAGGAGTCACCTTGCTGGTTTGGGACTCTTTAGCTAGGATTTCTGCTATGGGCAAAGGATCAAGACTGGGAAGAAGCACAGTTAGGCAGCCTGGTGGCATCTTGAGGCTTTCCTGGATTGTGAGTTTCTATGACAGACTCTGAGTGCTAGAGACTGAAGGGCTGAAGACTCCCACACCATGACTCTCTCTTTACTGTGTTGGTGACTGCACCGTGAAAGCAGCCCTTCATTCCCAGTAGGAACCAGGAAGGGCGTATTGGGCTGCTCTAGTGCACGGACACTGCCAGAGAACTGGCTGGGTGCTCCGTAAGGTACCAGCCCAAACTTGTTTTTAGGTGAGGATGTTTAATAAAGACTGTCCTAAGCTGCAGGTGTTCTTTCTTTTCCAAGCCCTATCCTCCATTATATTTTTAAAATACTCCCATATTGCACATTAAATTGAATATATATGTAAAATTTTATGGGCAAAGGATGTTAAAGAGAACATCCTTTGTAATTCTCTTTATGAAAAGAATTAAGTTGTTATTTAAATATGAACTTTTGTGTAAAAAGTTTTGATATTTCAAACTAATATGTTTTTCACCAGGTCTGAAGCTTCTTTCTCCCTTTCGCTTTATTTCATTCCTGCCTTCATTTGTTCCTTCCTTCCTTCTTTCCTTCCTCCTCTTCACCTCTCACCTCAGCTCCTCATTTTTTCCCAATTCTTCTGCCAACTCCTCCTGCTCCTTCTTCCCTTCCTCTTCTCCTTTCCTTCTCTTTCTCTGCTGCTTTCTTACTCTCCCTCTCTTCCTTTCTTTCTTGGATTCCAGAGTCTAGAGCAGGTTAGGTAAACATTCTACCTAGCCCTTAAACTTTTCCCTGGGCCCCAATCTTTAAAATTACACTTTTCCATTAAGGAAAAGGAAGAATTCAGGTTTTCCTCAGCCTCTTGAGCCCATGCCTGGGTAGAGGAAAAATAAATCATGTAGTGTTCTAACAAGCCGCCTGCTGTTTCGGCCCCTTCAACAGGTGATTTCAGTATGGTAGCAGACATAGTTCATGCTGAGGAAAGGAGGCTGATGAGCTCAGAGTTGTCCTGCAGAAGATGGTCTCTGGGTGGGTCTGGAGGCATGTCTGTGTTGAAAAGTGAAGAGGCTGAGGTGGACAGGCTTTAGAGACAAACCAGGAGAGAAAAGGTATGGCACAGGTGTGGGGGCAGCATGGTATTTATGGGAGCTGTGGGTTGCATTGTCCCCAGAGGGGTATGTAAGAAGTAGGTTGTGGTGATGACAAATGCTATCCAAGAGTCAGGGAGAGGCTAAGTGTGGGAAGCTGTCTGAGTCATCTTAGACAAGTTCCAACTCCTATACATGTGAGCTGCTTCTGGTGGCTCTGACTGCCAGACTCCGGGTTGACTTGGTATCTGTCAGTGCACATCAGGAGTTTAGCCATGTGTGCTGGAGATGGAACCAGGGCTCCATGAACCCTAAGCATGCATTACAACTGGGCTACACCTCCAACCTAGGCGCTATCTTTTATTTTTAATTTTTTATTTAAATTTTTGGTACTGGGAATCAAATTGGGACCTTGTGCTTGTGAGGCCACTGAGCTAAATGCCTCACTAGCCTCCATTTTCTAAAGCATTCATCATCTTTCTACATGACCACACTGTGGCAACCAACCTTCCCACACATGAACCCTGCAGAGAAAACACTCAAACCATGTCCAAACCATGGCAGTATCTGTAGATGTATTAGTATGTTCAAGGTTGTTTAATTTAAGTGTGATATAACTTACTTTACTAATCTTTCTTTGATATTTAGATAGATTCTAATTTTGGATACCATTAGAAACATTTCAGTGAAAGAAAATCTTCCTGCAATGCACATATTTGTATACACAGTTTCTCTTTAAATGTTCTTGTTATGAAAAATTTTAAGCCTATACAAATGCAGAATAGAGAGGAATATTTGCTTGTTTGTAATCCTGGGGATTGAATCCAAGGTCTTGTACATGCTAGGCAAGTGCTCTACCACTGAACTACCTGCCCAGTTCAAGCCTCATTTTTTTTTTTAACATAGTAGCGAAATATTGTAATTTTGGTAAATTAAAATGGCAAAGGAAATTATGTACCAAACAATGACAGCTTTAAAGATTTAGGAAGGATTGTTCTTTTCCTCCAAAAATGTCCTATTTCCCTCTGTAGAGAAATAGATTTTTAACCCAATATTAAATAATCAAAGTACTTATGTGAAATTAATCTAGTCTTCAGTGAACAGATGAGAGTCAAACCCCATTCTTTGAATACATACTTCCATATTTTTGCCTTTTCCAGCGTATTTGAAAGCAAATACCAGGCATTATATCATTTCACCTTTATATACCTAAGTCTTTTAAGATAAGAATTTAAAACATAACCATACTTTCCATATAAACAGATTTAACCTTAATTCCTATTTTTATGTAGTGCTATGTAAATCAAGACTCATTCAAAATCTAAATATTATATTGGCTGATACATTTAAGTATTTCTAGTTGAAAATCTTCCTTCTCATTATTCTCATGTAATATATTTTGTTGAAGAAACCAAATCATTTTTCCAGTAGACCTTCAACCCTCTGAACTTGGCTGAAGGCCTCCCACTGTGCTGTCCTAACGTATCTTCCATACCCTGTCATGGCTGATAAATGGAGATCTGAAGTCTTGATTCATTCATTAAGATGAATTAATATGTTCAGATGTGGTCAACTCTTTGTCTCTATTCTAAAGTTTCCTATCAGTTTTACCTGCTATTTTTAGCATTCCATCTTTTATGAGCATTTATTACTTCTTTAGAGTTTTTAGGATGACAGTTTTTATTTTGAGATAATTGTAGTTTCATGTGTAAGAGATAATTCAAAGAAACTCCTTATACATTCTCCACATTTCCTCAAATGGTAACATCTTGGCTGGAGTATAGACCATTGTTGTTGCCAGGGGTTTAACATTAATACCATCAATGAATGGTATCAACTTAAATTTTACTAGTTTTATATGCACTGTGTGTACATGTGCATTCATGTCTGTGTTTATGCATTTAGTTCTGTGCATCGTAGCATGTGTGTAGACAGACAAATATAGGTAATCCCACAGTGCAGAACCAGAACATTTCCATCACAGTGTTTCATGTTATCTTTCTAACTACAGCCACCTCATTCCCTTTCCTTGCTTAACCCAGAAGATACTAATCTTTCTGAATTTCTATAATTTTGTCATTACTTTACAGAAAAAATATAAATAATACCTTCTAAGACTGATTTTTCATTCAGTTTAATTCTCTTGAGAGCTGAAGACAGTTACATGTACAAATAATTTCTCCCCTCTTATTAGTATTTCTAACCATTAGAGAACATTCCTTTGTTTCAGTTTTGGAGAATTGTATTTGGATGTACTATAAGGATTCATTTACACATTTTATGTTGACCTAACTTTTCATTTTGTGGCATAAATGCTCCAGAATAGAATTACTGCATTATATGATAAATATGTTTTGCTTTGAACAAAGCTGCAATATTCTTTTTCTGAATGGCTGTCCCATTATGTATTCCTTCCATCAATGAATGAGATATCTAATTTTGACAGCATTTTAGTTATTGTATTTTATCTTAGTCATTCTGATATCTTTGTAATTAATGATTTTAAAATTCTACTGTTCTTTCTAATTTTTAAAGATATAACGTTTATAATGAACTTTTTCTTAAAAGGTATAACCATGAACTATATACTGTGTCTTCAAGAAAAGAAGGATAAAATGTTCGGTTTTGTTTTTTCCTCATACCAATTTTCAAGAACAAATCTGCCCTGCTAGCCTTCCAAGTGTCTAATTAGCATTTTTTAAAGTATCATTATGAACTTATGGGTTTAAAATATATTTGATGAGATTATCTTAACAGGGTGAATTGCTAGAATAATTGCCATATGAAAGGGTAGGATAATATAAATTTATCTAGATTACCCTTCTAAAGGCTATGCCATTCATGTTCTTAGCAAAGTATATAAAAATATTTATTTTTCCATACCTTTGCAAACACTGATAGTTGAATCGTTTTTTATTTTTTCCAATCTGATAATGAAATTGATGTCTTACTGTTTCTGTTACAGTTCTTTAGTTAGAGGGTAAGTTGGTCTTTCACATTTACTGTCTTTTTAAAATTTAACCAACTGTCTTACTTTTCTTGTTGCTGGGACAAAATAACCAATACCCAAAGTAAAAGAGGAAGAGTTTATTTGGTTTTCAGTTTGTAGAGGTTTCAGTCATAATTGGCTGGCTCCAGCCAATGTGGTCCGGGAGGAGGTACTGCAGGAGAGAAACCGTCCATGTTGGGCAGAAGGTAGCACAGCAAGTAAGAAAAGGAATGCTCACAGCTCTTTCTATCCTGTGTATCTTATCCAGGCTACGTAGATAGCACTCACAGCCCTAATCCTGGTGCCCTTGATCCTAGACTGCACCATGAGTCAATCCCAGTGCCACACACTCTAGATCCAGCCACCTCTGAAAAAGCTCCATCTGTGACTGCATGACCTTTGGGTGGATATCTGTAGACACAAGCCATAACAGTTACTTTTACCCATGTTACTCTGAGGATATTTTCTTACATTTTTATTTTCTTATACCTATCAATCTTTTCCTTGATGTTTTCTGCTTTCTATTTGCTTAAAGCTTTTCTTAACATTATCAAAATAGGTACCTATTATTTTGGTCCATCTCTAAGATTTTTATTGTTATATTTAAATATATTCTCTATGGACAACAAAATCCAGCATTATATTTTCTCAAACGTCTAGCCAAGTTTTGTAATCCCAGTTTATTTATTAAATATCATTTCCTGTGAACTTTATGAACTCAAGTCCAATTACTCACTATTTGAGAAGAGGCCCAGTGAGTTAAAGACAAGGTTTTGGGGTCAGGTGAAAGGCTTACTGCCAAGAAGGTAATAAAGTTCTGCCCTGAGAAAACCATCAGAACCAGCCTGATGTTCATGAGTTTTCTATACATAGACATAGGCAAAACAAGTGAGACTTAAGAAGGCTGGCTTGAAATATGGAAGCTGGGGGTTGATAATCTAGGTCATGAGGCTCCTACAAATCTTGGAAATATCTCAGTTGCTCTTATTTTGCCATCTTCTCTTTTGAAAAGATAACAGAAAGATCTAATAATTAGAGAAGTTTGGAGTAAATCAACTTTTTGCTACCAATTGCAAATAGGTTCAGTAAAACAATAACATGTCTACTTGCAGAGTTGAATGAAAACAGTCTGACTTAGAGGTAAAGTAGGTAGCAAAGGAGACAAAGTCTATATAGAGACAGGCATAAAGCTTTGTCACCCTGTTTCATTCATTCTTTAGACATCTTCAGTGCTGCAAATGAGTAGTCTGTGCTTTGAGCATAAGTAACCTTCAAGTTCCTAAAAAGTAACCTAGGTGATTGTCATCATTATAAACCATACTTCAGTGGTATCCACAGCAGACCTACTGAAGGACAAATGATATGTTGCTTGGCTGCATGGCCTTAAAAATTAGGTAGTGATTTTTAAAGTCTGCTACAAGCAGGTAAAATTGGAGGGTTTGTTTAGGTTTTTCTTGGTTACCACTGAATTGCCATTTTTATCCTACATTTTATATAATGTCAAGTCTATTTCTGTTTTATGTTACTGTAGATATATCTCTTACTGCTCCAGTGTCATAGTTTATACCATCTATTTTACCATTAACATGTATGTTAATGGAGGGCTTGTGAAATAACGATACTCATAGGAACTTATTCATGTATGACTGTCATTGTATAATTTGTGTGGGGCCTGGTTAGGAGTGGGGAGGGAACTCAGGTCCTTGCATGCACAAGACGAGCCCTCTGCCACTGCACTCCACCCCAGCCTCTCTGACATGCACGAACAATGGTGCTGCCTCCCATTTTTCCTCTGCGACTTTGTTGGCAAAGCCTATAAATTCAACCAGATGGATTTTAGAAATATTTGTATAAGGTTCCCCAAATATCCCCATCACATTTTGATTGGGGTTTTTATTCATTTTGCAGATTTAGGAAGAATGATAAAGAATCTCTTTATAATTGTGAAACCTTATACTTAAGCACATAGTCTTTCATTTATTGAAATTATGTTTTATATCCTTAATTTTTTTCTAATTTATGACTTTGTTACTATTTGTCTCTTTCTTTTTGAGGAATGCCTTTTAAATTTTATCAAATTTTTTTGAAGTCTTTCAAACTTTCTGGGAAAAAATGTCATATTTATAATTTATAAGATTAGGTTTGTAAGCTACCTTCTTTTGCTAATAAGTTTTATTTCTCACCTTGCTTAAGTCAGATTAGATGACGTTTCCTTCTGAAAAGCTAGTGTTGTTGCTTAGTGTAAGTTGCAGTGAACTTCTGAGGAATGTGATAAATACATGGTTGACCAAATTTAGATGCAAATACAAGGTTGGAGTTTTGTATTAAAAAATCCAACTGTTCTAATACAGCACCTGGCCAAATTTTTATTAAATAGCAAAGATAAACTTACAGTTGTAAAACAGTTTTGCAAGGCATGCATCTGCTGTTTTGATCCGTATCACTTTGCCTGAGAATTTATTATCTTCATCTGCTGCTTCTATGAGTTGTTTTAATGCTCAAATCTATCTATGTATCCCCGAGTAGAATAACAGTGATAAAAGCAGCTAATATTTACTGAGGTCCTTCTGTGTGCTAGGTGCTGTCTTAAAGTGCTAGGCACTTTCACTTATGTTAATTTCTTAAATTTCCTGAAGGATTTTCTCAGGAATTCTTGTTCTACATCTCAGACAATTTGAAATAAGAAGGAGAGTTAATAGTTAATTGAAATGTGTCCAGCTGTAGTTAATTTGGCACCCAGGGCTATATTACAGGTTTCCCAGGGTATGTGGGGTACCTGTAGGTATAAGCATATGGGTGTAATCTGGGGATGAGTGGGGGGGGCAGAAGTGGTCCTAGCTGTAGCAAAACTGTTGAGACTGCTGACACCCACCAGTGTTTTATAGTACAGTGCTTCATTCTCAAGAGGTATTCTCCAATAAATATGTTAACAATGTTACAGGGAATGATACTGGATGTGAAGTAGACAGTACTATATCTCACAACCTGTTAACTGTATTGTATGTCAAGTTCTTGTCCTCTAGAAATTGAAGAGTGAATCTTAGGAACAATGGAGGTAAAAAGTAGGAAGATTTTTGTTGATAGGAAAACTCCTAAGAGACAGGAGGGGACCTAGTGGGTAGCTCAGGAACCCTACTTTACAAAGG